>PVJX010028895.1:0-23440 GCA_004027295.1 Dolichotis patagonum | reverse complement strand
ATTCCCCCTGCCAGTGTCATCACTGTCCCTTCCTTGTGGCGGGGGATGGGGGGATGACAGACCTTTGTCCTGGTGTTACAGGACCCTGCTTCCCGGGGACAGCATGACCTTTTCAATGAGTCACAGATCTGAGAATTGGCTCAGGTCATAACATTAAGTCACATAATGGTCTCTTGAGATTTAAGTGTGTGACAGATCCGCAGTCATCTCAGGTGAGCCTGTAATACCCTGTTATCTAGGAAAGAGCTGGAGGTGATCCACTTGTCTACTGTGTGAATCCCAGTGCCCCAGGGCGTTCTTGGGAAATTCATTCCAGCAGAAGCACTGCCAGCATAGACACGCGGAACAGAAGGACCTCAGAATGAGTGAAGGTTGTCGAATCCTTTCAGAGTTCTACAGGCAGGAAACAGGCTGACAGAACTACTCAGTGACAAGCCTGTTCCAACTATGAAAAGGAAGGGCTAGACACGGTGGCCCACACCTGTCACTCTAGCACTCTGGAAGGCTGAAGCAGGACGAACCCAAGTTTGAGCCCAATCTGGGCAGTTTAGTGAGACTCTAGCTCAGTGAGAAGGCCTTCAACCCTCAGTGCTGGGGGGAAGGAAAGAGCAAAGAAAGAGAGGGAAGAGGGAGAGGAAGGGAAAGGGAAGGCAGATAAACTCAGCCTAAGCAGTATGTAATCCACACTGGCCTTGGACTCACCATGTAGCCTAAGTTGACCTGAACTCACGATCCTCCTGTCTCGGCCTCCAAGGTGCTGGGATCACAGGAGCGGATCCGCACCCCACCCCACCGACCTAAACCTTGAATGTTAATTACAATGTTGTAACATCTGTTCTGTTAATTGGCTTTTCTCTTGAATATGGACTTGATTTTTCTGTACATATGTGTATTCATTTTAAATTATATCCTAGATACCACGAGTAATAGACATTGTAGAAACTGTGAAGTTTTAAATTTTTATTTTTAAGTAGGCAGGTAGCTCAGCTGAAATCAAGTTCAAACTGGTTCTTCTGTGATGGCCAGAAGCTAGAATTTCTCTGAATTCTGTTGACCTTTTCTGGACTGCCTAGAGTCTGCTCTGAATCCTTTAGGCATTAGAGAGTTGGGCAGTCTACACACGATGTGGTGTGTTCCCCTCTCCTTTCTGGGATTTATCCCCTTTTCAGGTTATTCCGAACCTTTTTTATTTTTCCAAGTCCTAGGAATTGAACCCAGTGCCTTTGCATTGAGCTACACCCTCAGAGCTCTTTTTGGGACAGGGAGTCACTGAGTTGCCCAGGCTGAGCTTGAACTTGTGACCCTCCTGCCCCAGCCTCTGAGAGTGCTGGGATTCCAGGCACGTGCCGTCACGCCTGGCTCTGTCCAAGCTTTAACTATACCACACGGTGCCCATTGGGGCTAGTCGTCAAACCACACAAATAGGAAGGTCACTCAGTGTCATTCCCTCCGACTGCACCTTCCTTCTGGTCTCCGAAGTTGGGTCTCTGCACCGCCTTACAGTAGTTATACTCTGCCGAGTTTTAGTTGTCATTTGCAGGGGAGGTGGGTGGAAAGGAAAAGCGTGTCCTCCATTATCAGAGGCCGAACTGTCTCTGCTGCCACTCAGACTATATTTCTATATTTCACATGTATTTTGAAGTTATGTTTAAGCTGGGCACCTTCTTGTAATGCAGGTAACTTTGGAAGGCAGAGGCAGGAGGATTATAAATTTGTGTCCAGTTTGGGCAGTTTAACAAATGATAGTGACCCTGACTCAAAAAATAAAGGGAGATGTAGTTCAATGTGAAAGACATGGGCCAAATGCCCTGTACTACCAAAAAAAAAATTATATTTAGCAGGAGTATTGGGATGAATACCTGGAACATCAGCTGGCAGTCGTTTTCATATCGGCAGTGTGGGACTTAGATTTAACACTGAAATCTAGTTCTTCAGATCCCTCAGAGGGCTGGGATTTAGCTAAGCAGCTTAAGTGCTTGCCTGGTAAGCACAAGGTTGTGAGTTTGATTCCCAGTAGCAAACAAAAAACAAAACAAGAAAAATCACAAAAACAAAACAACCCCCCAAAACAGATCCCCTCAAAGTTCTGCTTGTGTGGGCCTGGCCGGCTGGGAGCGTGTACCCTGGTCCCTCCCCTCTCCCCACGTGTACCCTGGTCCCTCCCCTCTCCCCATGGCTGCCCTGGACAGCACTGGTCAGCACAGGGTCAGAGCAGCTGAAGCCCAGCTCTCCACTGCTTCCTACCGGACCTGTGGTCTCCCACTCCAGCAGGCCATCCTGTCCGCAGAAGCTCCCTGCAGTGCTCTCTGAACGCTGAAGACAGGTCTACAAAACCTGGCTGCATTATCATGATATGGACACTGCACCGAGTCAGTAGATAGAAAGCCTCAAGCAAACTAATTGACCTTGAAACTCAGCTTTCTCATCTATAAAAAAAGTCAAAACTTTCCCTACCTATAGCATACCGTGATATTAAAGATCTGAGATCACTACTGTGGACCACAACATGGACTATACCCTGTAGGCGGGGAAGGCCAGGACAGAGGCTGTTGAATGTATATTTGCAGTTCTTTTTTTGGTACCGGGGATGGAACTCACAACCTTGCACTTGCCAGGCAGGCACTTAAACCACTGAGCTAAATCCCTGGCCCTGTAGTTTGTGTTTTTTTTTTGTACCTGGGATTGAACTCACAACCTCGCGCTTGCCAGGCAGGCACTTAAAATCCCTGGCAACATATCTGTATTTCTGAAGGTGGATGTCATTTTTAATTCTGCGAGGAGGTGGTGGGTAGGGACACAGGCTGATTAGAGCTACTTCTGCCACTTCCTATGGGTGATCCTGGAGGCTTGGTGGGCCCTCTGTGACACTGTGACAGTAACTGGCACTCACCTCAAAGGATCCTCGGAGGGGTTAACTAATATCCGTTGTGTGGCCACCATGTGCCAGGCTCCTCAAAGCTTGACTTAATCCTGTCCTAGCCCCTAAGCTGTCCTTGGCTCACGGCAATGTCCTTCGCGTCTTCTTCAAGTGTGCTAAGCCTGGCAGCTGCATCTTTAGGCGAATTACCAGGACAAAAGTTGGACAGGGCTGCACTGAGGACAAAGACCTGGGCCATTCCTCCAGGTTACCGTCAGGGCATCCTTGGTGATCTCGGAGAAGGTCATTCAGTCGGTTTTCATATACGCTGGCCCTGACTTCTTCCCTCTATCCCAGAGGACACAATTCCCGAGTTGGAATCTACTCTCACCTTCTGTCTAGTCTGGCTGCTGTCCCTCTCTGATCTGACGTGGGCTGACTTGAGCCAAGGGTGTTAGTTGTCTCCTGGTTCTTTATTCTAATGTAGGCTGGGAGTGTAGCCCACTGAGCCTTCTGTTCCAAGGGCGTTCAAGAAAATTCTGTGTGAGCTCCTGGTGTGGCTCTGTGGTAACGCACTTACTTGCCTAGCAAGTACAAGGTGCCTGGTTCCATCCCTAGTCACACACACCTCCCCCCACTGATTTTCTAACTACTGGTACAGTCCCACAAATGACTGCCAGGAAGATGTTTTACAGCGTAGTGAAATTTCCCTGTAGAACAAGCAGCAGGGCTCTAGGGTACACTGACGTGTAAGGGGCCTGTCAGCCCAGCTAGTTGGGAGGCTGAGGCACAAGTCTGAGGTCAGCATGGGCAACTCAGCAAGGTACTGTCTCAAAAGAAGTAACACCGGGCATGGTGGTGCACCTCTGCAATCCCAGCACTCACGCTAGAACAGGAGGATCACTGAGTGTGAGGCCAGCCTGAGCTACGTAAACAAGTTCAAGGCCAACCTGCACTACGTAAGGAGTTGGTGTCTCAAAAAAACCAAAAAGGGTTGGAGGTACAGGTCAGTGATAAGGGCACTTCTGCATTTCATTACCAGTATCACAAAAAAAAAAAAAAAGCAAAAAATCATACATAGCATAGTTGTTTACAGATTCTGGCTACTGGCAGAGATTCTAGTGTAGGATCTGTGAAGGATCCTTTAGGCAGAACCCACGGAACGGCACGGAAGGAGCAAGCCCCTCCGGGCAAAGTGCTTACCCCAGCACCTTAGGTTAGGGAATGGCTTGAGGTAGGCCCTCCAGGGCTCAAGAGACTGAGATGACACGGGACCTAGACGCTGACTTTTCCTGCTCCAGCATCCCAGAATGTGGCTTTGCAGGCGTGTCATCACCTATTCTGTATACAAAGCTTCATGTGAAGTCCCCCTGTGGGTAGGTGGAAATGTCAAGACCCTGTACTGGCCTAGATTTAAGACCGTATGTATGATCTATTCAGAATTTGATTAGTAGTCAGGTATGGTGGCCCAGGCCTGTTATCCCAGCCCTCAGGAGGCTGAGGCAGGACGATTGTTGCAAAGTTTGAGACCAGCCTGGCCTACAAAGTGGGCTCAAGGCCAGCCTGAGCTGCATAGTGAGACCTTGTCTCAAAAAGACAATAAAATAAATAAATAAATAAATCATCTGGGGTCAGGGATATAGCTCAGCAGCACAGCGCCTGCCTGGCAAATGCAAGGTCCTGAGTTCGATCCCCCCCCCCAATCTAGTTTTGAAGGCCTGGACTAGGATTCAAATGCCAGTTCTGTCTTGACTACTTAATGACGGAAAGAGAACCAGTTTTCCTAATCATGAACTGAAGTATTATAAGAAGCTGTGGTAACATGACTCAGAAAGTATACACATCTTTTAAGTTTTGGTGGTGCCGGAGACTGAACCCAGGGCTTTGTGCATGCTAGGCAAGCACTCCCTCCACTGAGCTACGCTCCAAATGTGAGTATTCTAACTCCCTGAAGACAAGTACATTGTGCGTGGACTTCATAAGAATGCAGCAAAACGGCGAAGCACCTGATACTCATTTAATTCTGTAAGGCAGCTTCTTTCCACTACATATTAAGAAACTAAGGCTCAGAGGGTCTCTGTCACCCTAACCCAGGCCCATGGGAGGGGTAAGTGCTGACAAATGCCTTCACCCACACGATGAGCAGTTTTCCTCTTTTGTCCCGCTGCTAAGATCACCTGTCAGGTCCCTAGGCCTGTAGACACCATTTGTTTGTATTTCTTTTTTTTGATACCAGGGATTGAACTCACAATCTCATGCTTGCCAGGCAGGTGCTTGTACCACTGAGCTATATCCCTGGCCTCTGTTTCTGACTCCTACTTTAGTTTTCACTGCTCTACTGGCTAAAAGTTCTCTTTTTCCAATTTTTCCTTGATGTTAGTTTTGGCAATTAATCAGGTCAAAACAGTCGTCTATGAGTCCCTACCATCTGCCTCAGTTTGGCAGCAAGTTTTGTTCTTCCTGCCACCCTAATCTGGCCACCGCTCTCACCAGGACTTCCCCAGATAAGCAGGTCTTGCTGGCAAGACCTCCAGGAATGGCAAGACTGACAGGGCACGGGAAGGGTGAAGAGTGCTGGTGGCTGTGGGGGCCAGGGCCTAGTGAAATGCAGCAAGATGGGTTCCTGGTTAGCTGGGCTGTCAGCCCAGGTCCGACCTGCTAGCCACAGAGGGGAACACAGCACTGCCTTTCTGCCGCAGTCAAGCCTGTCACATACCCACAGGATGCTGCCAGCTCAGAGCTGATCCTTGCCTTTGGTTCGCAGGCAAGAGAGGCATTGATGGTCCACAAACAAGATGCACATTAGCAAGCCCTAACCTCCTTTTCTGCATCTGGAGTTTTGCCCTCCCTGGAGAGCCTGCAGAGGTGTTGTCATAACCCTGGGGATAAAGGCAGACTAAGGTGAAGGTTACCACTGCCTCTACTGGTAAAAGTTCAAGTGCAAAAGCCAGCTAGACATTAATCTCCGGTCCTGCCCACACCCAGAAGATCCACATAGGCAGAGCAGAACATCCCATTAGACGGTAGCGGGTCATTTGCCTAAAGCAAGGCAGAGCAACTGGCACTTGAAACCCTAGGGCTGAATGCTGGCAAGTGGCCATCTTGCTGCCCTCTTTCCAGCTTTGTCCTACAGACACCCACTTCCTTTCATTCCTCACAGGAGTGAGGCCCCTGTTCATTGCTTGGCAGACTTCCTGTCTGTCTCTTGATTCCTGTTTCCCCCAACAGGTTCCCCTTTCTCTGTCTTCTTGGGGTCTCAGTCGGAGCCAGAGAAAAGCCAGAGCTCATCTACTGTGGACCCTCAGTGTCTCTGTTGCCTGTGAACTAAAGGCAAAGGTTTTTTTTTTTTTTTTTGGTACGGGGGATCAAACTCTCAACCTTGCGCTTGCCAGGCAGGCACTTGGGCCAGTGAACTAAATCCCCGGCCCCTAAAGGCAAGTTTTACAAGTTTTGTTCAGTGGGAAAAACACTTCTTGAAACAAGCTGCCAGGCAGAACCCAAATGAGATGAACCACGAACTACACCTGCAGCATGAGTTCTTAATAACTGAAGACACCCATGACTCTACAGCACACTGATGTGATCATCATAAGCGTCACATGAATTTAAAAACGTGACAACCTCCTTGTAGGACATTTGATAAAAGTACTAGCTAACTACTGGCTCTGAGCTTTAAGCCTTCCGAAGCCTGTTGCAGCTAAAGACCAGTGTGCTGACGGCTGCTTTCTGTGGCTTAGAGTAAATGCCTGCCTGTGCCCAGCACTGGCGCTTCTGCACCATTCTGCTTTCCAGCTCTCTGCCATCATGTCGTCACGCAGTACGAGATTCTCAGATCACACTTTGCAATTTACAGCAAGGCATGCAGTCATGACACACAGAACTGCAGCGTCGACTCGAGCTCCGTGTGGTTACTGTGTGACGCTGTGAGGGAACAGCGGCTACCTCACTCTGCCTGCACATCAAGCTAGCTGACGCTGACGCAATCCTTGCCTAGACCATAAGGGTAGACCAGAACTCCAGGTAGAAGGCTGCAGATAAAAACTTTGCAGTTGAAGCAGGAGGGCTGGAGTGGGAAACATATTACTTAGGAAGAGGCTCATTCACACAGGAGAAACCTGCTTTGAATTTAGAGACTTGCAAAATAGCAGTCTATTGACTGCACAGGCTGAGAAGTAATTTCTGGATTAAGAGAACATCGGCTGGCTCATTCCTTCCAGAGGAAGAATCTTGTTTTAGTTCTAGGATTGCTGGACTTCAGTACAAACCTGTGTAGCTTGCAGTCTTCTTGTTTCAGTCTCCCAGAGTGCTGGGATTACAGGCATGTGCCACCACCTCCTGCACTAGTACTGTTTGAGATGCTTCCACAGGAAGAGAGCTGCATGGTTACTATTCCTGATGAAACTGCCCTATTCCCAGGCTTGGATGTAAATATGAAGCTTTATAAAGCGTGTTACTGGACATGGTGGCATGTGCTTAGCACTCTGAGGTGAAGCTCAGGCATCTCAAGTCTGAGCCCAGCCTGGGCAACTGGCCAATGAGACCGTGTCACACACCACACCCAACCCAACCATTACACAGCTCGATACTAGGCTCTGGGTTCAAGCGCTAACCCTACACCCCCAAACACACACAGTGTCTCCACAGGATGGAGTCTGGTTAGCAACAAAGTGAGAGCAGCCATGCACACAGCAGATTCTAATACCTTATGGAGAAGACAGAACTCCCTGCCCCTGCTGCTTTTAGAGATCTAGTCCTTTTGTTTTTCTTGGGGATAAAGTAACTTACCTGGTTAACCAGGGCCGGTGCTGGCTTGGTGTAGCTGTTAGCAGCCCTTAAAACGCTGTCGCTGTGTTCCTCAGGGAAGGCACAGGCTGCAGTCACAGGAACAGGACACACCAGGCTTTGGATGAATGGCTGTCATATCTTCATCACCTCAAATGAGTAAGGAGGTAGTTACTATTCAGAGAGTTCTAGTGTGCAGTTTCTTGTGGGAGAAGGAATGAAAGGGGTCCAGGCTCACACCCTATAAACATGCTGTATAATGCGGACTTCTTAGAAAACCTCAAACTCCACAGGAACTGAGAACCCAGAGTAAGATGACCTACAGGAGGGGGAGGAGGCATAAAGAGGTGTCTGTAGCAGAAGCCTGAAGTGTGCACATTATCCCCAGCTCCATACCCACTCCCAATCAAGACTTCTACACCTGAAGGAAATGCTAGTGTCTATCATGGTTAATTTTAAAACAAGTACGTGCAGTTGTTTGCCGAAGTTTTAAGGAAAACGTTTTAAGGGCTTTGAAGACTACCAAGTAGAATCCCAGTCACATTCAAAAGGCCGAATGTTTACTGCCATAATCTGTGCAACACGACATTAACTGACAAATACACTCCATCTGCAAATTTTTAAAGATAGAAAAATTATGAAGATCAACTACTGGGTAGTACTTTTACCCATGCCAGGTAATTGGCCCCCATCTGAGTCATCTGCAGATCCCTGAGCCCTGCGCTGCTCAACCTGCCACTTGTGCCCTGAGGGCTGAGGAAGCAGCGCTGCTGACGAGCAGGACACGGGCACGGTCAGCCTCCACCAGATCCAGGGCAGTGTGAGTTCTGTGGGCAGCTGAAGCTTCAATACGTTGATGCATCCATGACTGAACCAGTGTCACAGGTGACCATGCCTGGACAGAGAGGTCATCCCGTAAGTCTTCAAGAACAAGCAAACAGAAGGGGACTGGGAGCTATGCTTTGTACCAAACACCAAAAACGAACACAAAGGCTAGAAAGGACTCATTTATTACAACCCCAAATCCTCCAACAAGGTGTGCAGATGAGAGGAATCCAATACCCTGAGATGTCCCTCTCCACTGACAGCAGTGCTGATTGCAGGGCAGGACAGAGGCAGTGATCTACAGGAGACACCAGGCCATCGTGGGTTTCGGGACAATTCAAGGCTTCTCTCTGGCTCTGAACATGGGTGGTTTTTCACCAGGCTGAGGACACTGCACTAGCACCTACCAGGATGTTGGGCGTCCAGCAGTGGCCACAGCACAGGGATGATCGCAGGGGATGGAGCAGCCTGTTCTTTCGTGGGTTCACTCCTGGCATTTAGGGCCAAGTGAAGAGGGGCATCACTGACCATCTGTCCCCAGTACCCAGTTGTCACCACAGGTAAACCAAGACTATAATCACAACAGCAAGAACAGGATTGTGTTGGTTTTTTTTCCTTTTTTTCTCTTTCTTAAAGGAGTGAGGGCATGGAAAATACAGCACACCAATGAAACAAAATGTCCAAAACAAAAACAAAAACAAAAAAAACGAAAATACAAAACAAAAAAAGAGAAAAAATACAAAAAATACAAAATAGAAAAATGTATTTACAGGTAGTACATTACTATGATCAGAAAGCACAAAGACGCTTGCTGCTATAATACATGCATTGGTTCAAGAAGAAACTACTAAAATTCGGCAAGGGAGAAGCCTATAAAAAGAAACGGGTCAAAAAGTTTTAACTTTTCATCCCTAATTTACTACACTGATCAAACCAAGTAAGAGCCCCCTAAAGCCCCCCAGTCTGTCAGTTCAAATGATATACTGGTTTGTTACTGCAGGGTCAGCTGTGAGGGGGGATGGCAGCTTATACAAGGAAGCCACAGTGAACTGCTCTACATGCTCAAAATACAGCAAGCCCCTGACTGCTACACAGCATGACCTTAGCAGGTTTTCATTTGTTTATTCATATAATCTATGCGCGCAAATGTGTATGTGTATGTGTATATATATATGTGTGTGTGTGTGTGTATATATATATATGTACGTATGTATAAAAACCGTGCCCTTGTTCACTGCCAACATGATGTCTGGGTGGACATGAACTCATTACAACAAATTCTTATGTGTATGTTGTAAGAAGTCACTCAATGTCTGTGGATTTAATAAGTCACTTCACACCACAGAAAATATTTAATAAATCCAAAAAAAGGAAAGAATATAATGACAGAAGAACTTCTGTCTCAGTTCTTGGAAACTGAGTCCCCCAAAGGAAACTGGTCCCAAAGTTCTGGAGGGTTCACTGAAGAAACTTCGGTCTGTTAATTGTTTTTTCATCCTTTTAGTGTTCAGAAGTTCTAAAACGACTCCATGCCGTTTATAGTTTTTAAATAGTCAAGTCTCCAACTCCCCGCAAAGTAACAGTCTGGCACAGATCCATCAAAGTGGGAAGAAGCAGTGCTGGGGAGGGCCTCTCACTCCAGAAGGGGCAGGAAGAGAAGGGCCCAGCAGGGCCAGCACCCTCTCCGGCCGGCCAGTGAGCTCCCTTTAGAGGCAAACTCCAGTCACATGTCAGTTCCTTACACAGGTACGCTTCTGAGTACCAGGCCAGCACTAAGAGGAAACAAAACCACGTGGTGAGGGAAAAGACGATGATGGCCATTCTGGTCACTTCTGATGTGACCCATCATACTTCCAGGAATCGAGAGCTGCTGGACTTGGAGTGGAATGGCTCGGACCACATCCGCCGTAGGTCACCCTGGGAAGGAAAGGAATTTCTTGAGTTACTGATTTAAACATGAGGCACATGTCGGCTCAAAGCCTTTCTAATTCTGAATCTCAGCACAGAGTGTGTGTATGGGGAACCAAGAAGAAGCTTTCTAACTTTGATCAGTGAAAAGTAATCCATGATTTTAGAAGAGAAGCTCCTGGACCACTTGAGCAAGGAAGGGCTTTTAGAAACTGTTCAAACTCTACCATGAAGTAAGTTCTAACTTGTGAGTTAACAGTCTAGGCAATTAGTGAAACGCAGTCTTTTTTCCTATCTGCAAAATGAGAAAACACAAATTTGGTAAATTTTCTCTCTCTACACACACACACACACACACACACACACACACACACACACACACACACACACACACACACACACACACACACACACACACACACGTACATACGTACATACGTATGCATGTATGTTTTGGTTTGGAAACAGTCTCATTACATATTCCACACTGGCCTTGAACTCACGATCATGCTGCCTCAGCCTCTCTGCCTCCTGAGTGCTGGGATTAGAGGAGTGCACCACTATACCTGGCACAATATGCACTCTCTAAAAGTAGTTTTTTTGTTTTTGTTCTTGTTTTTTATTCAGACAAGGTCTTGCTAGGTCCTGAACTCACAATCCTCCTGTCTCAGACTCTCAAGTGCTGAGATTACACGCATGTGGTACCATGTCTACCTTTTGGATCTGGTTTTTATTACATACTGCTTTGATATTATTAAACCAAAAGATTTTTGGTGGGGGTGCTAGGGATTGAGCCCTCAGCCCTAGGGTATAGCTTTAAAAGAAGGAAGAAAGGCAGGAAGTTTTCATAGCTAGGCTCTTGGGATTTCACTTAAATATTCTATGATCAAATGATACAAAAACTCCTAAGCATTTTCTGTCAGTGGCTCTAAGAACCTGGGGACATCTGCTTAACGCCAGACCAACACACAAAACATAGTCCAGATCAGGAGCCGAGAGGCTGTTGGACAGGGGCTTCAGTAGAACCACCTCCAGCAAGGAAAGTACATACCCAAACCCAAGGTCAATGTCAAATTACTGTTTCTGTAGACCTGTAACCATTTCTCTTACCTTTAAATAGGCCATGGTGAGGAGTGGCAATAAGGTAAATGGCACCAAGTAGAGGAGGGCAGGCTGTGCGGCTCGGTGGATGCGAGATGCCACAGTAGCAGTGAGGAGACCTAGGAGAGCAGAATTGGTGAGTGACTCAGGGACCAGCTTTAGGAAGAGCCTCTTTGTCACTTGACTGCCACCTAACAAAACCCCGAGGTTAGATAGACTGGTTGTGACATAGTCCAGTCCATGGTTAGCATGAAATGCCTAGCTCAAGCAGTTAAAGAAATGTGCAATAACAGCAATTCTAAGGTCCAGTGATTGGCCCAAGTCCCACTTCTTACTCAGGTTCCTGGGTCCATACTCTCCTTTCTACCCTGAATGTACCTTGTCTCTGTCTCCTATGGTATACGGTACTGGACTTGGAGGCAAAAGACCTGGTTCAGGTTTTGACTCTGCTCCTTCCAACAGCCACATAAGCTTGACTGAAGCATTTCACCTTTCTGAACTCCCTCATCTGCCCAATGGGGATGGTACCATCTGCCTTCTTCTCTTAGGGTATCGTAAATGAAATGAATCCATGTGTATGTAATGCTATGGGTGAGTACAGTGCTAATGTTAGGCAAAAGGTACAGCGGTGAGAGGTACTCTTTCCATTCACTCTGTTGTGTATGTGACAGGTTACTGCTATTCCTAGCCTAATCACAACTTTCTCTTCCTGTCTGCCTGTATTTGAGCTGGCTGAGGAAAACTAGCTGAGATTAAAGGTGGCAGAAATTGAGAACTAATGAAGGCCAATCTGTTTATTAAAGTAGGAAATAAGACATGCATTAAACTCTGGGAGACTTACATAGTCTAATTCACAAGCATGTGTGGTATGAGGCTGGCTCTGAGGACTGGCTACGTTCTTCCTCATGTTCCTCAGACATACTGCTAGGGCACCCAGCACAGAGAGCATGAAACATCTCATGGGCCTGGAAGGGTCCTTTCTGGTTGTCTAAACAGTAACCAGAGTTTCTGCTTTGCTGGTCAGCATCTGCAGCTAGATCTAATTCCACAGGTTGGAGAACACTCAGTGAAGGGACTGGCTGTATACTCACAACCCTCTCTTACCTACGAAGTATCCAATGAGGGTACAGTGAAAGTAGGAGACCTTTTGCATGCGCCCAGAGATGTTGGCGGGTCCAGAGGCCCCACAGGAGTCACCACTGGCTTGTTTTTTGTAGTTGTCATAGCGAAGGACAAAGCACAACAGAAGACCAGGCATCACAATGTCTCCAATGCCCAACATGGAGAAGTGGCTGCCGGTGGAGCTGAAATGCAGAGTACTAGGTTAGGGATGCCACATGCTACGATCCAATTTCACTTCTTTGGTGCAAAGTCTGTCAGCTTTTTGAGAAGTCAGGCTTAGAGCTGGGGATTTAGCTCAGTGGCATAAGCGCCTGCCTGGCAAGCGCAAGGTCGTAAGTTCGATCCCCGGTACCGCAAAAAAAAAAAAAAAGGAGAAGTCAAGCTTATCTGAGATCAAAGACAACCTGTATTAATCCTGAAGTACATACACATTTTTTGGTGGGCTCTGTATGTTATATGTTAATTAAAAAAAAAACAAAAAACTTTGAATGGCAGACGTAAATCTCTACTGGCTAGACGCTAGTTTTTAAGTGTAGAGATTAAAAGTCCTGTGAGCACTAGGGGCTCCAGCCTAGCTGTTCAGTGTCTAAAGAGAGCACCATGTAGGTGACAGCTCAGGTGATTAAGTACTGCCTCTTCTAGAAATCTCAGGCAAATCTATTTGTGACACATTCACTGTTGAGATCACAAACAGAAGTATGTCATTTTACCATTAAAAGGTATTTTTAAAACTGCTGCGGAAGTGAAAAGAACCCAAGCCAACTTTAAAAAGTAGGAATAAGGTAAAGTATGGCTGTTCTACAAACATTAACCAGTAGTAAAGAACAGCATCCATATCACTTAATGATGCTGTTCTCATCCTTACTGCATTTGCACAACAGAAATTACGGCTCGCAGACTGTTTCAGTTAAGGTTCAGAATGTGGATAGTAAGTAAAAGATGACGAAGGCAGGGGAAAGATGTACACAGGAAGGTGACGTGCTCCCCACCATAGGATGAGGCCCAACAGGCCAGTCCTACCTTGGGAAGACCAATTTTCCAGGCAGAGACAGGCGAGGAACATCACGTCCAACATTGGGCCCTAGGTGAAGCTTCCGGGATAGAACATCAAGGGGATTGTCAGCTGGCTGTGTAGCCACCTTCACCATGACATTGCTGTTGAAGATGTAGGCCGAGAAAAATACCTGCCGAGGTGGAGAGATGCCTTTAACTAAGGGAACTGCAAGCAACCCATGTCCAGCCATCAGCTCTTATTGTCCTGAATAGCGGAGCTTAGAGGACTACAGCATTCCTGCTTGCTTTTGAGGAGGAAAAAAAGCTCCGTGGTTTGCGTGTGCCTGCAGGTTTCTGAATGTCTCAGAGCCAGTTCCAGAGACTGCCTTACAGTGGAACCAGGAGCTTGGTGCAGGGTGCATCATCTGCCTGCTGCCACCTCTTCCACTTTTGAAAGTCACACACAGGTCACCTACTGTGTCACAGTCCCACCAACAGATGGCACAGAAAGCATCTGTACTTTGTGAACACAGAAAGTTCAGGACCAGAAAGAGGGACCTGAGGAAGTGGTCAGTCAGGGCAATAGGCTCTGGGTACTCAAGAGTGGGCAGTTAAGAGCAGTCAGTGCTCCAAGAAGACACACAGGGGAGTAGGGTCTCCCTGGGAGACACTCACCCAAAAGACATCGTAGATTAGCAGCCCTGAGAGAAGCAGGCAGGAGACCTTGAGGCTCGGCAGGCGGACAAAGGCGATCATGGCAACACAGAGACCCATGGCCAGGGCTGTGGAAGAGACAGCACAGACAGCAATCAGTGAGTGCATGATGGCCTATCCTCTTTCTACAAGATCTTCAGCTCATCAATCCAACAGAATGCACAATCCTCTCAAAAAGCAGAAGTTGGCTGGGACTGGGGACATAGCTCAGTGACACAAGCACCTGTCTGGCAAGCACGAGGCTGTGAGTTTGATCCCTAGTACTGGGGGAAAAAAAAACCCGGGGATATAGCTCAGCAGTGTAAGAGCCTGCTTGGTAAGTACAAGGTCCTGAGTTTAATCCCTAGAACCAAAAAACAAAACACAAAAAAACAGGAGCTGCGAACTCTAGGTTCAGACACTTGTGCCCACTGGTGTGAAGTGCTCACTTGAGCCCATCTGGATCTGAGCTAGGATTTGAGTGCTCAGTTGTCAGAGACCCAGGTTATGCTGTCTTAGGCCAGGCTTGTCTGAGACTGTGCTTTTGTTTCCTACCACCCTCCACCACTGTAGAGGCAAGATCCTTTCTTCTTTTTTTTTTTTTTTTGGTACCGGAGATCGAACTCATGACCTCGTGCTTGCCAGGCAGGCGCTTAAGCCACTGAACTAAATCCCCGGCCCAGGATCCTTTCTTTAAAAGCAGTGACACCCTAGATCGACTGCATGCCCTCTTTCACTCAGCGACACTACCTTCATCAATTCACTTCCTTCTCTATTAGAGTTTTCCCTACTGATACACAAGTATGCGATACATCTACTCTACAACATGCACATCCCCTACACTTGTCTTAAGAATCCCCTCTCTAGCTACTTCCCATTTCTCTGGTTCCTTTACGGCAAGGTCTTTTAAAAAGTTGTAGACACAAGCACTCTCCAATTATTTTCTTCCCAGTTTGTTTAAGGTCTTAAGACTTATCACAAAAGCAGTAGCTGCACTATAGAAAACTAGAAAATAAGAGTTAAGACCACTACTAAACATCTTCCCAATGATTTTTACACTGTTTGCCCAGGCTATGCTCAATCCCAGGCTTGGGATTCTCCTGCTTCAGCCTCCTAGAGAGCTGGATTAAAGGTGTGCACCACCATACCTAGTTACACATTATTTTTATAAAGAAAATAATTATTTTTCAGTATGGAGACTGGGAAGCCCAACAGCATGATGCTGGCACCTGGAAAAACCTTCTTGGCTATAATATGGTGGATAGTATCGTGACAGCTGTAAGTATTTTTAAAAATATGAGGTTACACAACTTATTTTTCTGAAGTCAATCTCTAGTTTCCATTTTGATGAATTTTCATCTCATTTAATAAAAAATTTTTTAATAGTCCATAGAATGTTTATATGGGGTTTGCCTAAGCCAGTAGTAACCACTCCAGGACCAATGTATGTGTTCTAAATCTTTTGGATCTAGGACAGTTCTTTTTCAATGTCTTGTTGAAACTGGTGCCATCCATCCTACAGAATGTATCGCCTTCCTGATTTCTCAGGTGCTTCCCTTTGTGGTTGCTGGCTTTTCTTACTATTCCACGCACTTCCTGTAGTGCAGATAATATATTATCTAAAAACTAGTTCACTTCCAGTTTTTCTTTCTCACACCTGTGTTACAAAGATTTCATCTTTTGTCAGTTACTTCATGGACATCCTTCTCAGGGGTGCCAAGGATACTCTCAGGGCTAAATGCAACCTCTGCCTTTAACTCAATTCCCATATGCTGGACTTGCCCCTAGATCTTACTTGATCTTCTTGTGTGTGTGTGTGTGTGTGTGTGTGTGTGTGTGTGTGTGTGTGTGTGTGTGATGGAAGATTGAACTCGTGACCTTGGGCTTGCCAGGCAGGCGCTTTATGCCACTGAGTTAAATCTCCGGTCATTACTTGATCTTCTTAAATAAACTCCAAGTCAGGTTGTACTGGTCTGCTGAAAACCTTTAGGCAATTTCCAATTTCACACACAGGACAGCCAGTCTTCACGCTGGCTGGTAAGATTCCACTGCTAGTTACCTTTCACACCCTCACCTGCTACTTCCCCTGGATAAGTCACACTGACTCCCGTGTGCTTCCTCCGATCTGCCTCACATGCTCCCATTTCAGTGCTGTGCCCTCTACTTGAATGAACTTAGGACAAAATCCACCTAGTTCACTCTCTCATCTTTCTTGGGTCTTTATACAAGAGTTACCTTCTCAGTGCCAAACAGACTTTCCTGCAAGTTATATGATAACACCTCGGTTAACAAACTTAATTTGTTTTACAAGTTTGGGGAAGATGGTTGCATTTGTACCTGTGTGGGAAAGATAGTCTTAGTCATGTTTGTCATCCAATGAGAAATCTGTGAACAGAAGTGAAACTGTGCCAAATACTTTTACATGTGAATCACACTGTTTGCAAACAGAAGTGTTTGTGAATCTTAAAGTATTACTACATTTAAAATTGTACTTCCTTTCTATATAGTATTTGCCTTTTTCTTACACTTCTCAACATTTGAGATACAAGGTACTGCTTTTTTGTCTGATTATCTCAACTCCAGTGGAAGTACTTTGAGGGCAGAGTGCACTGTGTCCCTCGAACCTACAACAGAGGATGAAGAACTTTTTGCTGCCCTCAGCTTTTTTTTTTTTTTTTTTTGTTAGTACTGGGATTGAACCCAAAGAGTGCTAAGCTACATCTCCCCAATCCATTTTATTTTGAGAAAATGTCTTGCTAAATGCCCAGGCTAGCACCAAACTTGGAATCTTTTGGCCTTAGTCCCCCAAGTAGCTGTCATTACAGGCATGCATCACCATGCTTGGCTTAGAAGCCATGTTTTATACTTTCTGTGGCTTCCTAGCCCTTGACAGACATTCAAGAAAATAACTTGCTGAAGAAAAATGGAAAATCATGCTCTATTCAAATTTCAAATTTTCTTAAGAAAAGCAACAAACCCAAGAAAAACCAAGTATCAGGTGTATATTATTTTAACAGATTGGTAACTTGTCAACATATGTAACAAAATGGGTAAATATAGAAGCTTGGCAGGCTATGGACTCCTCAACTCAATGAATTCCTACTCACCAACTCAATGAGCTCCTACTATGTGTGTGTCTGGTGTTGCATAAACAAGAGAAAAAGCATTCTCATCCCTACAACAAAGAAAAGTTGAAAAGATAGGAGTAAAACTAGGAAGAATCAAAACTATACATTCTCTTTTAAGTTTTCAATATTCCAGGATGCTCATTGTATTTGGTTCTCTCTTGTTTTTTTTTTTTTTTTTTTTTTTTTTTTTTTTTTTTTTTTTTGAGACACGGTTTCATTATGTAGTCCAGGCTGGTCTTGAACTCTCAATCCTCTGGCCTCAGCTTCCTGAAGGGCTGGAATTACCACCATACCCAACTGACTCCACCTGTAGTTTTTTACAAATTTATAAAAATAGAACTAAACTGGTCAAATGTACACAAATTGATGTCATTTGAAATGAATATAATGAATAAAGCTTCAAAGAGATGGTTGATGCACAATGTTTAGGGCACTGAGAGGTGTACCCAGACCTTCTTTGTTAAGGAATAGTACCTACCAAAATCATCTTAGGAAACAAATGTCACAAATCAGTAAGGAGGATACTACTATGGATAAATTCAGATGGCTGAGGAACAATAGTTATTATATAGAGTTTGGATTCTGCTTTCCTTTTTTTTTTCCTTAAAAATCGGTACCAGGGATTGAACTCACAATTACGCACTTATAAGGCAGGTGCTTATGCCACTGAGCTAAATCCCCAGCCCCGAGTTTGGATTGTGAATGTCTCCAAAAGTCCATGTGTTATAGGCTTCATTCCCCGTCTGTGGCACTGTTGGGAGGCAGCAGAACCTAGCAGGAGGTCTTCAGGTCACTGTGGCAGGATGTGTTCAAGGGGAGCACAACTTCAGGCCCCTCCTTTTTCTTCTCTTACTGCTTAACCATGATGAGGGCAGTTTTACTGTACCATGTGCCTCTGCTAAGGCGTGCTGACACAGGCCCAAATGATCATGGACTAGACTCTCCAAAACCATGAGGCAAAACAAACCTTCTATATGTTACAGTAATGGAAAGCTGATTAATACAACTGGTTACTAGCAGGTGGAAAGACCCTGGGACAGAGGCCCCAGCAGTGATCAGAGAACATGTGGAACACGTATGTGTATCCAACCTGGCTGGGGCGATCTGTTCATGGGCTTAAAAGTGAATTCATATTCAAAGTATCAAGGCAACGAAGGAGAAAAAGGTCTAAAAAGAAATGTGTGGGAAGTGAGGGTCAGGGAGACTGACTGATGCATTACTCAAAATAACCAGGAGAGGGGCAGGGAAATGACTAGGTAGGGCAGCAAGGGTTACACTTACATGTCTCTGGCAAAGGCACATGGCTTGTCTGTTCCTGAACTTTCTAACAATGTATCATAGAATCATTCCACCCAAAATGTGCCTTTAAAGGTCACACAGTCCCACCTACTTGCTGCACGCACTGTCACTTACATCATGCTAGTTCTATCCCGTCATGGTCTAACCTAAACATGAAAGATTCAGAACTGCTCTAAGTCAAGATTTTTAAAAATGACTCCACACAATGTACTCTATTCTTTCTGTAGATTTAGGTTTCATTTTCAATTTATTAGTCTTCTATATCCATGTAATCTGTAGCCATTTTAGGGTGTTACCCTTCACCATTACTGTGGACTTCAGCTATACCTTCCACTACTTCCTGCTCTGATGTGTGCCCTTATCTTCTTCCCGCCTTTCCTTCCTTCCCCACTTATTTCTTCATGCCGTTGTCTAAATCTGCTCAAATCAGTTCTCACTGTAGGGTCATGAGGTTTCTTTCCTGTGAAGATCAGGTCTAATTTTAAGTTGCACAGCTTACACATGATGGAGCTGCAGATATGGGGCTCCCATAGATACACTACTCTCCTCTTTCCAGTCGCAGAGTTTTTGACTGTATTCTAAGCTGTGTCTGAAGAGGCAGAAAGTAGCACATTTGACTAGTGTAGAGCAGTTCTTGGGTTCTTAATTTTACATCTTCCTTAGGACTTTTCCAGAGGAAAAACTTCTCTTTGTTCCTGGTTGCCTGAGAAACCCCTAGACTTCTCTTGATAGTTTTGCCAACAAATTTAACTTTTCATTACATGTGAATTGACCAAAAGTAGGGAGTTAGCCATTTAGCTATGACTGAATTTATTTTGGGGGGTGTTTTGGAGTCAGGATCTTACTATGGCCTTGAACTCACTTATGTACTCACAAATTGGCCTCAAACTTGTACCAATCTTCCTCCCTTTAGCCTCCCAAGTGGTGGAATTAGAGGTGTTCACCACCACACCCAGGGTTTTAAACTTAGTATTTCTATCTCTGTTTCACTTGGTCTTCCACAACCAGGAGGAGAACTAGGGACAAAACAGTGACACATCGTATTTCTTCTTCATCCCCTTCTATTCCCTTCTCTTCTATCTCTTGTTCCTCCCTTCCCTTCTACAAAACTATCATTTATTTGGCTCTTTACTTATATTTTGGGTATCTTATATAAAAGAAACCATGTGATATTTAAAAGCTTGTGTGTCTGATATATCTCACTTAACATTATGGTCTCAAAGGCATCCATTTGCCTACATGACTCAAGTGTATCCCTCCTTAAGGAAGAGTAGTTAGTACTCCACTGTCAACACGCTCCTTCTCAAATTTAAAAGGTTAATTTACTGCACAAAACTGACAGTAGATAAAAGAACTCTAGATTTCAGTTCAAGAAAATGCTAAAGTTTTTTTTTTTTGCATGAATACTTTTTTTTTTTTAAAGACAGGCTCTGTGTAGTGCAGGCTAGCCTTCAACTCATAGCGATTCTCCTGCCTCAGATTCCTGAGTGCTGGGATTACAAGTGTGCAGCAGCTGTATAAATACTTCTTAGAATAGCCTTGCAAATCATTACCACTCTATATTAGCTTAAAAGCACAACTGTTAGTTGGCCATGGTGGCAAATGCTTGTAGTCCCAGCACTCGGGTAGCTGAGGCAGGAGGATCACTGCAAGTTCAAGGCCAGTCTGGGCCACATTGTGAGACCTTGTCTCAAAAAGAAAGAACAAAATCACAAGGCACAACCCTTGATTAAACAACACTCATTTAAAAATCTTACCACCGAATCTCATTGCTTACAAGATAATTTCTGATTCTGCAGATAAGCCTGGAAAGATAACTTGTGTGCCAGAGAACATTTCAACATTGTAGACCAAGACTAGAAAGCTACATTCCTGTAACAGCAGAAAGTAAGTCAAAAACAAATCTGAGAAATAAAAAGCTCAAAGGCTCTTTTTATGATGAAAATTCTATTCTGGGTCAGGGGGGCATTTTACCAGTGCAAACTGGTAGGAAGAAGAGATCCTTGAACCAGTAAATAATAGGAAATTACAACAGAAAATGCTATCAGCCAGAGCCAATTAAGGTTTAAAGGAGCCTCACTGAGCACTCAGCTAACGTGTTTACTTATACTTCACAGTGGAAACTGACTGACTATAGTGGTTACTAGGAAAACAGTGCGTCCTTTAAGGCCCATTTTCTATTATCTCTGCAGTTTAGAGTAGACATCTCTATCTTCCAGGCCGCACCCTGCCCAGCATGAGGTGAGCAGCTGGCAGGTGACAGCATCAAACTTCACTTGCATTTACAGCTGAACCCCACTGCTGCACTACTGCCTGAGCTGCTCCTGTCAGGTCAGCAGCAGCAGCATCAGATTCTCATAGGACCATGAACCCTACACCATGAACCTGCATGCCAGGAATCCAGGTTGTATGCTCCTTAAAACAATCTAATCTAATAATAATAACAACAACAACAACAACAACAACAAAGTGCACAACAAATGCAACACGCTCCAATCATCCCTTTTCCCACTATCCACAGAAAAATAGTTTCCAACAAAACTAGTCCCTGGTGCCAAAAAGTTTGGGAGATGCTTGTCTAGCTAGAGAAAGAGATTCCTATAACAAAAGCAACCCTTCATATACTGAGGTACTTATTCTGCATTAGCCTAATAAAGCTATTCTTACCCTTTGAAAAAGTATAAAAACATAGCTTGCGCTATTTCTTTATAATCAAAAGTCATAGTGGTGCATGCCTGTCTGTAATCCTAGCTTTTGGGAGGCTGAGGCAGGAGGATCACTAAGAGTTTCAGGCCAACCTGAATTATATAGTGAAACCATCTCAAAACAACAACAACAACAACAAAACAGCTGGACCTGGTGATGTGGGCTACTCAGTGACTTAGCAAAACCTTGTTGCAAAAGTAAAAAACTGGGCTTGGGCTGTAGTTCAATGTGAAGGTCCTGGGTTCAATTTCCACCCCCCAGCCAAAGTAGTATGTACTACTTATATTGGAATGTTTTATAATTTAGAAGGCACTATCAGTACAAATATCACTCCTGTTTTTTTTTTTTTTAAGAGGGTCTTGTGTAGTTCAGGCTGGCCTTGAGCTCACAGTGATCCTCTTGCCTCAGTCCCTTGAGTGCTGAGGTTACCTCAGCCCCTTGAGTGTTTTATAATTTAGAAGGCACTATCAGTACAAATATCACTTCTGGTGATATGTGTAGCTGCAGATACTTTACAATCCTTTTTGTTAGGTTCTAGCAAATCTCACCATGGGCAGAACATCCTTGGTTTTGAATTAAATTACATATTTGATGTGAGACACCCCCCTTCCCCACCCCCACTGCCATATGGGGAATGAAATTCATAGCCCCATGAATGCTGGGCTGGGTTACATTTCCAGTTCTTTTTAATTTGCGGACAAGGTCTGCTAAACTGCCCAGGCTGGGCTCCTGTAATCCTCTTGCTTTAGACTCCTGAGTAGTTGAGGTGCTCAGTGTGTGCCACTATGCCGGCTAATGCAAGTGTTTTTAAGTGCACCAAAAAAATGCATATACACTTCAGGAAAAAAAAATAGTGTGACTTTTTTTTCAACAGATGATGTTACCCTGGTATGGGGGTGCCTAGACAATGTCAAATATAGTAGAAAAGTCACTACATTGCTGGCCCTTAGAGAAAAAATTAAAATGCATGTGCAGCAATCTCAATGAGCAAGGTTTCCCAGGCAGTAACTTGCCGTACTAATAAATGTCTGGAAGCTAATGACCACCACTCTGAGCACCTGCTGGAATTGCAGAGGCCAAAGGCAACTTACATTAGAATCATGATGTCTCAATAAATTTAGCATTAAAATATTTATGGTTTTTCTTTTCCTGAAGTGTATATACATTTTTTTTTTTTTTGCAGACTGAACAAAAACACTACACAGGCAAACAAAAGCCCCAAACTATGTACAAATTCTACTCAGCACACTTCAGGTCAGTTATTGAAAGTATATATGCCCTAAGGTCATGTTACTTAGAACTGCTAGAATAACTTAGCCTCAACCAAGGCTTCAACGACAGGCATCACTGCAGGAGATTCTGGCTTAGTGGACAATGAGTGACAGTTCACTGTGGCTGAGGCAGCCTCACAATCCAAGGAAACATTGCCTGGCAAAGTACAGAGGGGCCCTCAGGCCTGGTAGCAGGTTCCAAAGAACTATTTCCTAGGTCTGGGTTAGGTTTGTAGTTTTTTTTTTTTTTTTTTCAAATAATTTTATTTAAAGAGGAAAAAACAAAACAAAATAAAACAGAATAATGGGTAGCAACCATACAGTATTCCAAGGAAAAAAGGAAAAGTACAACAATAAAATCTAAGAAATTATTACTTGACTAATTACATACTGACTTCTTGGAAATAGTTGTTCAAAGTTAAAGCATGTAAAGTAGACATTCAAACAGTGAGACTGTTAACAGTTCTGCTCCACGATCTGACAAAAACAACAATATGGTCATCCATCTTACCCACTCAAATATACATGCAATTATATCAATAGGGTAAAATTAAATACAAAACAGAGCAAAGCGGATCACAAGAAAGCAATGTAAGACATAAATTTCAAAGCTAGACAATTGGAGATATTCACTCTCTATCATATTGACTCTTGTTTTCTTCCAAATAGTTGTCCATATTGTCACATATAGGGAATTCACATGAAACAACCTACTATGGAATTGATCTGAGCAGGACGAGGAGGGCATTACAGGT
>PVJX010028894.1:0-23440 GCA_004027295.1 Dolichotis patagonum | reverse complement strand
GCCTAACAGCAAGGCACATTTGCAGCAGCCCCTATGCCTATTACAGTGACCTTGAATAAAAACTCTTATTTTTAGAAGTATCACTGAGTCTTTTTAAAATAACAGGTTAGACATCAAAGTAGTAATATTAAGTGCTAACTTTATGTTCAACTTTAAGAATTGACATAACTGTTTTTAAAGCTGATTGTTTCATTTCCCAAGGTAAGTATGTCTAAACTTTCTTCTCATGCATTGCCAAGATACCATATTGAATAAACTTTATGACTTGTTAGTTAATATGTTGAAGTTTTAGTTTATGTCATCTTAAATATAAATGACATACAATAGTTTGCTTGTCAAATTTCTTATTTATTTTCAATTTGGTCAAAACTTGCTAATATTGATACCGGAATGCCAGGATCATTTTCCATAATGACAAAGAATGAAATTCAGGATGGAGAAGGTAGAGTGCAAACAAAATTATCTCAAAGATATAAAACTGTGAAGTAGCAAATTTATTTAAAGGGTACAAAGACAATGAGGTAGAGCTCCTACTAACCAAATGTGATTCTGAGCAGGATAACCACAAAGGCTATTTGTCTAGGGATGTTTAAAGGAATTACACTATAAGTTGGCCCATTTTACAAATTACATGACCTCTTTCATATAGGAGATTGCATACTTTTCAGAGCCCATACTATACAGTGCACACACAGTTCCCAAGCAGGTCCCATGTGCCCTTGAGCCAATGGTCAGCCATAGGACAGTTTTTATAAGATCCTAAAGGATGGTGAAGTAACAGAATGATGTTTTCTACTCCGTTTATGTTCCACTGCCCTTACTGTCTGGTGTAGCATACTCCTTTCCTTTCATTTTCTGTCACTCTTTCTTTTTTATGTTTTCTCCATTTTTCTTAGAACTTTATTTTTTCCTTAGTCATAAAAAAGAAATTTGATTTATCCAAGGAGTATTTTGTACAAAAATCATTATTCTAAGATGTAATACATGGTAGTGCTGCACATATATGTCTTCAAATATTTTATGTTAAAAATAAAACATTAATTTCATTTCACTCTTTGAAAAACATAAAATTACTAAATTTATCTTAGTAAAAATACTATTATTTAGGCCAAATGTATAAACACTTAGCTAAAACTGAATGTGATGAGAAAATGATAAGGAATTGGCTCTGTGACTAACTTTCAGCCTTAAGGATGTACTACATTCTCTTTAAATCAATAACTCAAGAAATTATTGAGAATTTACCTATGTTCTATCTAGGATTATTATTGATTTTACTAGGACATGTGTATCAAACCCAACATCTAATTTCCTGGTCTGCTAAAGATTGTTTGGCAATACTATCATGCAATTGTATTAGAAACGGATCCCTAAATTGATTGTATGTTTGACTACTAATATATATCTGAGAAAATAGCTAACCTCAACAACGATGCTGACTGCTCCTCTGTTCTACAGGTTTTTTCACGAGCGTGTGCTGTAAGTAATCACTATTCATGCAGCACAGAACTACTGAGTCATGACAATTTATGCTTAGAATTTTAAGACTTGGCTAATCTAATATTACACATATTGTGCTATTTCCTGAGTTGTAGTCTCCCAAAAACTGAAACAAAACAAAGCAAAAGAACTTGGAACTGAGTGAGACTGAAAGTATGTTGTGAATCAATATTATGGTTTTCAAGATGTATTAGCAACTTTAACAACTAGAGAACTTAGTGCATTTAGAAGCTTTATTAATTATTATTCATACAAGAGAAAATAGACCATAAAAATTAATTAGTTTCTCTAAGTGAAATTCCCAGCATACAGCAAGTTACCACATAAAGAATGTGTCATTTTGGTTTAACCAGAACTTGTATATAGAGAAAAAAATAAAAGTTGAAAAATGTCCTCATGCTCTCAGGATATAAAACACTTCTGTAACATGAAAACTTCACTGGCCATAGGGAAATTGTGCTAAATTCTACCATATTTAATGAAGTTAGTTACGTATATGACATTAGGAAGAATTCAAAATGGTAAATCATAACTATGAAATGCATTTACTATACAACTGTATCTAATTGATTAATAGCTAGTATCCTTATTTTTAAAACCTTCCAAAAATCAAGAAGAAAGGAACAATAGAGTAATCTAAAATAATTATATATAGATATAGATATAGATATAGATATAGAGAGCATTTCAGAAGAAAGGAATCATAATTGCCAAACTGAGCTCTAGAGAAAAGCCATATGTACTGCAACTCACAAGGTGGTGCCATCTAACCCCTTTCAAAACCTACATGTTCCCTAATGCTGGGTTTTAGTCTTGCTTTGGTTCAACTATTTTATATTCCCTCCTTCCTCTCCTTTGGAATAGGGATATGTACCCAGTGATACTTGTATTAAGAATATTATAACATATTTTTTGTATTTTCAGTGGTTTAATGCTAAGACTTTTCTGTAAGTTGTATGGAAGATTTGGACCTGGACTTTTGAAACTCTAAGACTTTAGAGGAGAACATTAGTGCATTCTAGTTGTATGGAGGCCAGGTGTATCTTTGTTAAGCAAAATTATAGCCTTGTGTTCACATGAAGATTAAGTACTATTTAAGAAGATGTGTTCGGATGTTGAATTAAGTGAAATAGAATGTGACAGTGAAGCTGGATGGTTAAATTGATTGGCTTGAAAGATACCCAGAGGATCAGTAAAGGACATTTCTCCATGTGTCTGTGTTGCTAATGCATGCATGAGCATGCCTGGTCTCTGGACTTTCTCTTGGCTCTGATTCTCTGCTTTGCTTCTGGTTGTTAGGAGGTGAGAAGCATTCCTCCATCAAGTCCTGCTTTGGAGCCAGATACCTATGGCATGATATTTCTTTTTTTGAATTTTTAAATTAATTTGAAGGTAGCAAAATACAACAGAACAGGATGGAATAAAGCCAATTGAGACAGTGTAGTGAGATTGGTACAGAACTTCACAGCAGGTTACCAGGATAACAGTAATAGGTACCATAGTATATCTCGTTATCTTCATAATAGTTGTCCTTTCAGTCAGGTATAACAAAATCAAAGGAAATACAGAATATTATAGAACTTACCAAAACAGTATTGAATAGAGCAATGCCATTAATCAGGACAAAACAAAATGGTGATAAAAATATTTGCCTTCAAATAGATGGTAGAAGGAAATCCCCCTTATTTGTTATATTACATATGGTCAGCCTCTCAAGAGATGCTCAGATCTCTGGCTCCCACTTGCTAATGGGGGGGGGGCAGAATGGGATGTTTGATTTGTAGGCTGTGTGCCGGTAGGCTCACAGCCTCTTACCAGGGCGGTGAGCTGCTTGCTTGATTTCCCAGCGCCATAAGTTCCAACATGGCGCGAATCTCAGAAGACACTTCTGGTTCTTGCCCTGGGGTGGTCCTGGCTTGCCAGACCACAGCCACTTACCAGGGCAGCAGGCTGGTTGCTGGAATGAAATTTCTGAAACCATAGAAAAGCAAACCTTTCCTTCTATAAATTGTACATATAGGGTACTTTATGTCAGCCATGAAAAGCTGCTGAAATGAGGTTTCTATATTAATTTTTGTTCTGTGATTAAAATGAAGTTGTACAATACAGCAGAGGAAGATGTAATAAGTTTTGTTGTTAGTGTAGGTGAGTATCAAAAACAAGACATTAGCAACAGCTGCCCTTCGCATTTTGCTGGGCAGACAATGGCTTCTTGAATGTAAAAAGCATTAGAAGTAGTTGCAATCATGTCTGCAGGGCATTTAATATGACTGATCAAGGCTCTGTTAATACACAACTCCATTTCTAGGTGAACACATATAATAGTAGATATAGAAAACCTTCGTAGAGATTTCCAGTGGTTACATGTCATCCTAGATTTTTTGAAACTTAAGATGACTACTTATTATCTAGAAAATATTCCTTGTCTTCTACTTCTTCAGAGTTTTATATTTTCAATAATTATTTTTTACAGTGTGTTAGTAGGTTCAACATCTATGTTTATATTCTCTCTACATCCTCTATGTTGATAATAGATTTAATGCTGGCATGTTTGTTGCTTTTTTCTCTTCCTAACCACAGATTTCTCTTTGAAACTCATCATGGAGTCACTTCTCAATTTGAAAGCAGAAGTCATATTTGAACACTTATTAAATATTTTATTAAAAAGAAGGCTATCTGTGTATATAAAATATCATATTTTCAGAAATATATATTCTCATTAATTTAATATTATACTGACAATTTTCCAATGCCATTTATGCAAAATATAGCCTATTATGAAAGACATGTTACTTCCTCATTCCTTACCATTGTGCACATGGAATACCCTCTGATTTTAACTTTGTATATAGTATATAATACATATTTTTGTTTATAGTTTTGAATACTTTTTCCTAAAGTAATATTCTTGAAAGTATACTTGTTAAAAGGCTCTGAGCATAGTTAAAAATTTTGATATGATGCCCAAATGTTCATCCAGAAATTTCCTGCCAAAATATTAATTAATTTTTTGTGTAAAGACTGGAATTTGCAGGAAGAAGTACAAAAGATGAATTATTGGCACCTAAATGTGTAAAAGGTACACAGAGAAAAATCAGTAAAGATCTGCAGAAGTTGTCTCCTTCAGTGCTTCAGTTTGTCATCCAAGTACTGATTCCAAATTCATATACATACATACATACATACATACATACATACAAACATACAGACACACATACATGCATGCCAAATAAAGAAAAAGACCCCCCCAAAATTGGCAATAAACTGTCTAGACTTCACTTAGGACTGGTAATAGACTGTGACCATACCAATGAATAGCACCATAATGCGTAACACATCAAATGGAGGACTCAGACAAGTGCTACCTGGGTAGAGGAGGAAAACTTAGATTTAAGCTTCTTTTGTGCTCCCTAAGAAAACATAAAAGCAAACCTGAAAGGATCGAACTTGCCAGTCAATTCAACATCATCTCAGAAGAAAATTCTGACTCTGCAAAGAACACAAAAATGACCAGAAACAATCAATTAAAATCATAATTTCTGTGACAAATAAAAAATGTTCAGCAAGGAAAAAAGCAGCATATCATTAATAGTAAACATAAAGATCAATGTTTAATTCTGAAACAAAAAGTTTGGCGTATTTTACTTAAATTTATTTGTTATTATTTTAATGCCACTGTTAAATATATATTTTTAAATTTCTTTAACAATTGATTTTACGTACTTTTAAAATTCTTTGACATGATTAAATTTAAATGATTTTATAAGTATAGATTCCTTTAGAGTCCATTAAACAGGAATCTATAAATACTAGGAAACATTTCTTTGTGTTTAACATTTTTTATCTTCACTGGTTAACATATACAAGAACATGTTGAAAAGACTTACTAGTATTTAATATTCTTGACAAATTTTAATTCAGGGTGAGGCATGTTCAATAATTTATCATTTATGTCCATGTATTGTTATAATCAACTCAAATTGCAAAGAGTCTCTTCTTTATCCTTTGTTTATAATTGCTTGGGAATTT
Source organism: Dolichotis patagonum (assembly GCA_004027295.1). Lineage (NCBI taxonomy): Eukaryota > Metazoa > Chordata > Mammalia > Rodentia > Caviidae > Dolichotis > Dolichotis patagonum. The sequence goes on along the minus strand of PVJX010028894.1, from coordinate 17,911 downwards.
TATTACATTTTATTTATATTTAATCTATTGTTTATCATCTATAGGAAAGATTTGAGGTTTTTTTCCCATTCATTTTAATATTCTGGGAACCTGCATTACTCAATAGCCAAATATCTCCTTGTCTAGAGTGTTTTGTACACCATAATTCATTTGCTAAGATTATTCAAAATATTTTATCCATTCTCTTTAGGCATTTTGATCTATAATTTTTTTCATTTACAAATTTTCATGTTGTGTTATTAAGGTCTTAGAAGTAGAAATGGGTTGGAAAGTATTCCTTCTTTATACTAAAAGAAGCAAACTTTATTTTATTAAGATATAAGGATGAATTTGCAAATGAAATCATTCAGAAATACATGTTTAAGGAATATAATTATTATGGCTGTAAAACATTTAACAATTAGAGAAAAATTTAAATTTTTATATACTTATTAATCTTGCCTTTTATGTTGTCTGTCAAGCAATTTGTTATTTTTACATTGTTTCAAAATTTAGTAACATAGGATTTTTCTTACATATTTTCCATGTTTCGTTTTATGTTTGCTTTCTTTTAACCTGTGTATAAAGATGAAAGCAATATCTATTGCATGTAACACAATATTCTTGAATTTTATATTTTCTATAGCTTTGTAAAATCATGGTTTAAAAAATTAACATTTTAAAACTGTGCATATCTTAAAGTTCACACCTATCTAAATTTATATTATTTTGGAAACTATGCAAGTTAAACATATATTGTCTTCAAGTGAAGTTGAAGAAAGTATCTCTTTACACTTAAATATGTAGGAAAATATCACAAATAAAGGGCAATTTGCAAGAATTGTTTGACATGATTCTTTGAATAATAAGGCACTATGTTGATTTACATTCATTAATTATTTGGCAGCTTATTCAAAGTTGCTTAAAAATATTCTCTTTATGTTGGGCAGTGGAACACAACTATAATCCTGGCACTCGTGAAGCAGAGGCAGAGACAGAAGTAGTGTTGTGAGTTGGAGCCCAACCTCGGCTACAAAGTGAGCTCAAAGGCAGCCTGAACTGTACACTGAAACTGTGTCAAAAACAAACAAACCAAAAGTAGAAATGTATTTCTTTGACTTGAGTATTTCATTTATTAACCTTTCATTTTAATATGTATTGTCTCCTCTCACACATTTGGTATATTTTCTTTGATCATCCAAAACCAGTGATATGTTATACTGGATAAAGATGGATATTTATTCTATATTACTTGTTTATAAAGTAAGAAATTTGTCATTGAGTTTTTAACACTAGCACCATTACTGAGCTAGAACTTAAAGACCTGAAATTGTTCATTGATGGTAAAAAAAAAAATATACAATTTGATATTTGAAATGGTCTGAAACCTGATCTTCTGTATTTCTCACAATTAAATGTCCCTATTTTTTTAGTCATTTGATTTACTTATCACTTTTATTAAACTTACCCAAGTAGGCTTTTCTATTTGTAAAACCATATGGAGCACTCAAAAAATAGAATCAAACATTTTACAGATAAAATTTAGGGTATGCATTTGAGATATTCTATTTCAAATTTTAAATATTTTGAGCATAAAATCACCTACAGCCCCTTTAAATAAATTTCAAAGGTATAAAATCTATCAGAATAGCTAAAATTTTTGCACAGTGAGAGGACTGTATGTCATTTGATTGGAAAAGAAACACCAGAAATAGATTTACAATAGATTATAAAACAGAATTGGGAGCATTCAAGAATGATTATTTAAGAAATTAAGGAATATACAAGAAAAATTAAACATAAAGCCTTCATTATTTTATCACTATTACTAAAATATATGATGAGAGCAAATAATTCAATCTCACTGAACAGAGTTCCTGGTTTTTGTTGGACTAAAAGAGAGACAAAATTAAATATAACCTGCTGAAGAGTCAAGTGAATGCATGTTTACATCTACCATTTGTGTTAGCAATCACTTAGGGTTGGTTTTAATAAAAATAAAAAGAAATGTGTCTTATACCAAAGCTAATAGGCTTTCTAATTAGGGAGATATAAATACAAAATATATGTATGTATGTAGAGAAAGCAACTTCTTTCCCTTAATTCATTGAATTTATTAAGCACAAATAACTAGAAGGCACTTTTACAGTCATTTGGATTCTGTTAATGAACATAGCATAGATACCTCTCAGTAGACTGGAGTTGGCCAGCACAAGTTGATATAAGAATTGTACTAGAGCCAAGAAAAAAGGATTTACTGGTGATAAATTCCATCGGCCTTCATTAACCTTGACTAATCACTTAAAGATGAACAGTTTTTTTTGCACATATTAATTGTACATATGAATAGGTTTCAGTGTGATATTCCCATACATGCATTTAATATGTATTGATCACATGTTTAATCACCTGTTTGCACACATTCACATCCTATACCATACCTTATATTCACACCCTACTACACATCCTACCACAGCCATAAAATCATGTCATTTGCTACAAAAAGTATGGGACAGAAGGACATCACATAATAAAATAAAGCACACACAGTAAAATGCATATCATACATTTTCCCTTCTATCCAAGTATAACTGTCTGGACCAATGTCTTCAAGTGTTTCCCCTGTATTTTCTTCTACTAATATAATCATTTCCAGGCTTACAGTAAGGTCTTTGGTCCATTTGATTGAATGTTAGTTCAGGATGAAAGAGATAGTTGTACTTTTAGTATTCCACATGTGAATATCTACTTTCTCACCTCAAATGCTTTTTCTTCCATATATAATGTCTTTATTTGCATTTTAAGGACATGACTATAATATGTCATGGAGATAATATTTTCTAGTCATCAGTAATGGGAGTTATCTAAGCCTGCTTTATACAACTGTCCGTGACTTATTGAACAGTCAGAGATTTTTATGCTGTTGGTTCATTGAATAATGTTCTTATGTTTTTTGCCTTTGTCTCTTCACTTGAGAGATATTCCAGTGATGCCAATGATTAATCTCTTGAAGTATTAAATACATTGAATGTTCATTTTACAGTTTATTGCAGAAATGTATTGTTTCAACAATGCCTACCTTCAAGTTTGATATTCTCTCTTCCACTTTCCATTGTTTCAGATTTTAGTGGAATTATTTTGCCCACTTAAATCTTCATTTCCAAGATTTTTGTTAGGATCATTTATAAAATCCCTCTATGCTGCATTTCTCATTCAGAATCAGCAATTTATTCATAATTATTTCAGTGTATTATACATTATTTTAACCTCATTTAGTTTTGCAAAAAAATTATTCTCTTGAAAAGTTACCTAATTTATCCATTTTGATTTCTATAGAGTGTATTACTGAAGAGTTATGATTTTTTTAGGAAGTATCTTATTACATGGTTTTTTCATGTGTTTTGCTTCTGCTGACACTTGTACATTCAATAGATCAGATATTTCCACCACTTTTAAGTGATATCCTTCTTATTATGCAGCTTTTCCTGATGACTTTATTGTGATACGCACTTATTATGCAATGCTGGCATAGTCTTTCCATTGCTTTTATGGTTGTGACTAGTGGGTTTGGCACAGTATATTGAGTCAGAGTTAGAGACCCAACCTCTGTCTCTGTGGGCCATAATGGGGACACTAACTCTTCACATAGGGCATGTATATACAGAAGAGGGTTCAGAGTGTATAGTGTATATGATGGTGAGGGGCCTGATGAACTTGTCCTCCTCCAGACAGTTGTGTGGACACAGCTGCTTTACAGAAGGTGGCACTGGCAGGAACCACAGCAAACCTGCTATGCTCACATTGCAGTGCATGGCTAGACAAGGTACAGAGACCATTAGCTGTGGGAGTCTTGTATTTTTGTAGAAGCAAGAAAGTTTCTGTGACCAGGATGAGTCTGTATGCAATTAATCAGGTCCCTGTTGTCAGAGGGCAAGCTCCTTGATATCCCCATTTATGGTGGTGATGCCTTCTGTCACTTTCCATATTGTAACCTCTTCCTTAAACTTCAAGCATTGCAGTGAGTTTGAGTCCAATCTCCCCCCTGAGCTAGGTTTGATGGGTGAGCAGCTACCCAGTGAGCTGGTGCATGAGATTTTGTGAGATCCCACAGATGGGACTATGTGGGGATCTCTCACTCCTGGAGTGCTCTAAATTAGAACTTTAAAAATTATTACATAATCTGTATCAATAAAATAATAACAAGAGAAAGAGATTTTAAAGATCACACCAGAACTTACAAGACTTACAACTAACACTTAGCGAGTTGCTGTAACTGCCTTGGACCACAAAAACACAAATAGTGCCTGGCTTAATGTCTTTGTTGAGTTCATCTTTTAGATTAAGATACGCTGTGCTACACCTACTGAATTTTACTATCACTCCCAAATTTGAGTAATTTTGAAACAATTTTCTAAGTTCAATAACAGACCAGTATTTCATGTTTAAACATTAAGAATTTTAATGTCTAGGTTAAGTAAATAAAATTCTACTAATGCTTAATTAGAACTTTAGAAAGTTATTTTAAAAATCACAATTATATTCAATATCTCAATATCACAAAAAGGTCAACTAGGCAAAATTCAATAAAACTACAAGTTGAACAAAAGCTTTCAAAACATGTACTTAATAGATATCTATAGTGTTCTGAAACAAAATTTATGCCTTCTTCTCAGTAGCACATGAAACTTTCTCCAAAATAGACTACATACTAGCCAGTCAAACAATCTTATATAAATGTAAAATAATTGAAACTATACTATGCATATTATCAGATCATCATCCAATAAAACTAGAAATTGGGTGTCCAAAGAAAATACAGAAATCATGCATGGAAACAAAAATAATAAACACATATAAAATGGGTTAAAGAAGAAATAACATGATTTCTAGAACTGAACACTAGTGCTAGTGCAACATATCAGATTTTGTGGAATGTAATGAAAGCAGTCTTAGGAAGGGAGGTTATTGCTGGAAAGTCTGCATCACAAAAACAGAGTGAGCCCAAATGAATAACGTAATGCACTTCAAGGACTAAATAAATAAATAAATAAATAGCTATTGCAGCCCAAAGTTAGTACAATAAAAGAGATTATAAGGATCAGAGCAAAAATCAATGAACTTTAAGTTCCTAATGTTGTACCCCAAAAAACTAGACGATGTCAAAAAGGGGGGTTGAAAATAGCGCTTTTATTTTTTTCGCTGGCACCAGCGACACAGACGCCATAGAGTTTGCAGTCTGTGCAATTAGGTTACATTGGTAAGGGGTTTATAAAGGAAAAAACTGCAAAGTATGAGTGGGGAGGGGTAAGGGTGTAGGGGCTCTGTTTGTTCTCTCATTAGGTTCTTAGGACAAACCTTAACAGAGGCAGCTGGATTTACAGGAAATTAAAATTGGTGAAGAGCTGATAACAGGAAACTTTACAACTCATGGTTAATTTATGGGCATCTTATAGAGTACAAAGGCTTACAACTTTAAAGCCTGGCAGTTGGCCAATTCCTAGAAATTTATAGAGTACAGAGGTCACAGCTGCACAGGATAGGGAGTCTGACCAGGCATCTGGAATTTTAGGAGGAACAAAGGTTGGAATCTAAGATAATAGCAATGGCACATACAGAACAGAATGACAACGCTCAGGTTAGAGTACAACACCTAAAACAATACAAAGAATTTAAATGGAAGAGTGGCTTCTCTGAAAGCATAAACAAAATAGACAAAACTTTAGGTAATCTAAATAAGAAAGAGAGACAGAAATAAAGAGAGAGAGAACCCAATTTGATGCAGTTAGAGTAATATGAAATCATAGTGATGCTGCTGCTAAAATAAAAAAAGACAATTAACAACTATTTTGTAAACATGTATGGAATTATGCTGAAAAATTCAGAGAAAATGAATAGATTTCTAAATGCATATTAATTACTAATACTGAATCAAAAAGATTTCAAAATCCTGAATAATATAATAGCAGAAAATGAAATTCAAGCATGTTGTAGTCAAGGTTTACAAGGGAATGGATTTAATACAGGACACATAACTTATAGGATTATTTTATAATAATCACTAAAACGCCAAATGCAGAAGAGTGCAGGAGATCTTTCCACAAACAAGAGACCCAAAGAATTCCGTTCAAGGCTTGGATTCCTTAGCAATGTCTTCTGCAAGTCCAGCTGGAGGTTTAGAGCACAAAGTCTCATGCGAGTCTCTATCAGGGATCTGTACTAGCAAAGCCCAAAGGTCCATGGTGGAAACTAGGAAGTCTGGGAAAGCAGGACGAAGTATCTGTTCCAGCAGGCCTAGGAATTTGCGCTGGAACCAGGTAAGCGATGCTCAGGGCAAGGACAGAGCACCCTTGAAAAGAACCACAATCATCCTCAGTGATAGTGAGGACAGGAGCTCCTCTGACTAGACCAGCCAAGTTCATGTCAGGAAAACCATTGTGACAAGCTTCTCCAGGAGAATCAACAGCACGTCACCTTCCCCTCCAGCTCTCCTTTTATGACGTTGACAGCAATCCTCAGGTGGGCCTTCCCACCTGGGAACCATGCTAATTTATTTCAGCAGAGTGTTGCAATTTGACTATTAGTTAACCCATCACAAAATAACCATAAAATCCTACCAAAAATAATCACATCCTATTTGATTTCCTGCTAAATTATACAAAAACTTCCATGAAGATCTAACACCAAACTCCTTACAATCTTTAATGAAATTGAAACTCATTTTTGAAAGATTTTATTACCCTGACTCCATAAGCAGAAAAAGATATAACTAAAAAAGAACTACAGACCAGTCCTTTTAATGAATATAGATGCAAAAATCCTCAACAAGATACAGGTAAACAGAATGCAATAAATCATTAAAAATATCATACAGTATGACCAAGTATGCTTCAACCTAGGGATGGAAGAATGGTACAACACATGCAAATGAATAAATGTAATTCATCACATAGAGAGAGGCCAGGACAAAATCCCATGATCATCTCAATAGATGCACACAAAGACTTTCATGAGTCCTACATCTTTTCAGAACAAAAACACTAAACAACATAGGTGCAGAGGGCCCTTACAAAATTATAGGAAGATAACCACAGGCTTGCAATCACAAAGAAAGTTCTTTCTGGCTTTTTGTTTCATTTTTCTTTGTTTTTAAATTTTTCTTTGTTTTATTTTTTATTATTTTGGGGCTTCTTTTGTGTTTGTGTGTGTGTGTGTGTATGTGTGTACATTATTTTTAGATATTTTGTTTTTTTCTTTTTTACCTAATTCTATAAACCTCCTTCCATTCTCTAATATGATCCTTTATACCACTTCTCTACTCTCCTTATACCAGAGATTTTAATGCTTTGAAGTTTTCCTTTTGCATCCTCTTATTCCCAAACCCTAAATCATAAACAGCATAATGATTGAGCTTTATTAATCTTCTGATGGTTAAATCTGTAACATAACCATTGAATTTTTTTCTACCATTAATAGAGTTATACCTGCTGCATTGAGTACATATTAGCCGTAAATGAATACTTGGATCATCTTAATGTTTACATCATAATTGACAGTTTGTTTTCTAGGACTGAGGTACATAACTGACTCTTACTCTGTGTTAATATCTGATTTGTCTCAGACAATACTACTGTAGCTAATTTACTTGATTTTCATAGGATCATAAAATTATAACTATTTCTCCATAAACCAACATACAGATTGCCATTGTAAGCTTAGCAACAATACATTTCAAGAGAACTTGGTGACTGGAATAACTACATTTTATCCTCTTTTACCAAAGTAATCAAGGAGGTCCAATCTTGGAATTGCTGTGAAGACTTATAGTTAGCTACATTCAAATTATACCACTGAGAAGCAATTAAAGAGATCTCTATAATAGGAACAAAGACATTAGACTATAAATATCCTTGCAGAAAAAGAATAAAGAAAACCCAGCACAAAGCAGAACAAACAAAAACAATAGAAACATGTGAAAAAAGGCAACAGATGTTGGGTAGCGGTGGGCTGCAAGAAAAAAAGAACAGTTCTATATTGTTGGTGGGAATGTAAATTTCTAAGCCATTATGAAAAACAATGTGGATATTTCTTTAATAACTGCAACTAGAGATTGTATTGAATCTAGCTATTTTTTCCTAGGTATCTTTTTGAATGAATGAGATATATCATATTACAGTAAAATATACATATCAATGTTTATAGTGGTACAATTTATAATCAGTAAGCCTTAAAAACATCCTATAAGTTCACAGAAAAAGAATAAAGAAAATGTAGTGTTTACCTACAGTGGAATACTACTGTCATGAAAAATATTAGTTTGTGTCATTTGTAGGAAAATCGATGCATCCTGAGACCATAATATTTTTTTAGGCTCACTAAATTTATTTTAAAAATCATAAAATGTTTCATACAAAAGAGCATTACATCCTGAACACTGCTCTGAACTGATGCCAGGGACATGAGGACTATTGTTACTTTTGTCCCTCCCCCCCCCACAAATGTTTACAGTGACCACACAAAGCAAGGTGCTCACAACAATTACGTGGGGGGTAATTGTTTTAAACCACCAGCAATGAACCAAAAATAAAATCCACTCACTCTGCTGTTGTTTTAAAATTTCAACGTGTTTTTGCATGGTCTCCCCGCTAATCCTGTTTGTAAGGAACTAAGGCATTTACATCTTGGTGAACAGCAAAGATTCCACCATACCTCAAATGCAGAACACCTATGAAGCAGAGGAATGTTGGCTTTTTAAACAGAAGCAGATAAAAAAAAAGATGCAGGACTCCTTCAGTTCTTCACTGGTCTCAGAAGCACTTTCCAGAGTACTGCTTCATATTATAAAAAGGAAAAACCAATCTTGCATTAGGGTCCTTCAGCATCTGCATTCTGCTTCACACTGTTCTGTGGCAAACACTGTGCGTTCTGAATCTGGTCCTGTGTTCCTGTAATGGTGATGATCTGATCTTCGGATCCTTCTAAAGGCTCATCAATTTGACAGAAGCTCCGGATTCATGGTGATTTGTTTAATCCACTGACCACTTTTGCCAATAATAGATCCAGTCAAGTCTTTGGGAGTAGTTACTTGTGTAGTAATAATAGGCTCACGAAGATCACTGTGTGAGCCACACACCCATGAATAGCAATAGTCATTCCAGACCATCCTGGGGTTTGTGTGCCATCTGCCATTCTGATGGGCTTCATGTATGTATTGCAGAGCCCCAAGTTCCATCAGCACTGAAGCCAACTGTGCTGTCATAATGGTCCCCAGGTCCTCCTCTTCAATCACTGGCCACTAGAGCTCCTCATCTAGGTGGTGGTGGTGGTGGTGGAAGAGGAAGATTCTGAGCTCTGCTGCCACCCTGGCCACCTTGACTGGTTGAAGGGGTGATGGTCCCTGAGGAGGGCTCATGTCATCATAATCTCTTCTAGAGGGAGGCATGGGATGCCCACCCTGACCAGGAGGCTTTCTGCCAAACCACCTCTTCCCCACATGGGAAACCCTACAGGCCATCCACTGCGGTCACTGGACATCATGGTAAGTCCACCATAATCATAAGTGTCATCATAAAAATTGGGGTCATAAGGTTGTACACATCTGTCGATGGGAAACACAGGTAGAAGGTCAAGGATGATCTTTATGCACTCTACAACCCTATCAAGCTTTGCTCCAGTAAGAATGCCTCTGTCAGTGGGATGAGGACAGCATTTTTGGAAAAGCTTGATTGTTGTCTGAGTGTTCTCTCGGAGTTCTCTGATTTTAGCACCTTTGAGTGCAGTAATTCCTCCTGCCAGACTTCAGTGAATTAACAGTCTCAACTCGCAGTCAAAGTCACTAACTTTATAGGGTTGGTAATTTAAGCATTCCACAGCATTAGTTTCGAGCAGGAGCTGGCTGGTTGCAGTGGGTGATGGAAACTGCAGGCCTCTTTCAAGGCAGGGATGACTTTCTTCAGACTTTCTCCAATTGTTTCAGCGTCAGCACTGATACTGCGCTTGGAGCCACTGCTGTCTGGGACTGAAACACTGGCACTGCAGTCTGTACGGAGAGCCTTAACATTCTTTCCTCTTTTCCAATCACTGCCTCAGCCTTCTTGCTCTGAAGCAGAAACCATAATTCAACCATCTCCTCATTGTTCCCAGATCTTTTAAATGCTTGCTTGTCTTCCATATTTTCTGCAAGATGTTTACCAAATTCACCACTGGTTTCAGGGCTGGGGAAGGTTTCCTCTGGCTCCTCAGTTTCCATTTTCCTGTATGAGATGGACAAACCAATCTATGCTCTGCAGACAGGTGGGATCAGGTGAGATCAGGTAGGACGTCGAGATCAGTGCAGCAGAGAAGCAGGAGATCTGAGGCCATAAGATTAAGTGACATAAATCAGACACACAGTTTACATGCAGCATGGGTTCTGTTCAATGAGAAAACCAAAATATAATTAAAGAGCAAAATGAAAGTAGGATAAAGGAAGTTGAAATATGGGTTTTTCTCAAATGGAAAAAGGATCAAGAAATGGAAGGAGGTACAGGAAGAAAAGGGAATCAAAAAGAATTAAGAAGTCTTATGAATGTGTACCAGCTTCACTCCTGAATGATATTATATGTAAACCAATGCAAATTATTTTAAAATGTAGAAGGTCTAATTGAAACAACTTTCAAAGAAAATATTTGAGTAAATTTGAGCCATTTAATTACTTAAGTAGCATCATAAAACAAAAAGAAATAGTATGACTTAGGTAAATGAAAGCTTCTCAGAGCCTGCATGCTGTAGGTGGTGAGGGGGACAGTTAAATATGAATTTTACACATATCAAAAATAGAAAAGTGTGGGCCACGGTTCTAGTTTCATAGCACAGCGCCTGCCTGGCAAGCGTGAAATCTTGAATTCAATTCCTGGTTAAAAAAAAAAATAGCAAAAAGTTCCAGGCTGATAATTTAGTAAGTACTCAAAGTCACAGCAAATGAAACAGACAAAATATTTTATTATACTTCCTCAGTGTTTTATATGTGTTTATGAAAGGACCAGAAATCTATCACTTTTAATTGAAATATGTGCTTGAAATCTTTAGTTTCATTTTCCTATCCATGATGAAAATTAAATAATAATCACAAAGGAAAAAACCCAGTATATTATGATCTCTTATATTGAATTATGTTACTAAAATATAGGTTTCAGTGTGTCATATCATCAAAATATTAGAATCCCGTGTCATCAAAATGGTCTTTTATTTCATCACTAAAGAAACATTTTACAAAATTAACTATTTTTAGATAGTCATCATTTTACATGTTGAATCTTTGAACCATTTATTGATAGCTAGATTTAAAATGTCAAATATATCACCTAAAATTCCATGTCAAAAGTAAACATAGTCATAATTCACAGCTGGTTTAAGTCTACATCAGTCTCAATGAGGCTTAAAAATAAAAGTGTATCATGTTTAAGGGACTCTTAACAGTTGGACATAAAAGAATAAATGCTTTGAAAAAAGATTCATGGAACTATATTTCACATTGACTGTCAAGTTCTTTATAGATGATTTTAGATTTAAAACTTTTCTCGTTTTGAAATTGTTGTTCAATTTATTTGAATGGTGACTTTACTATTATTTCACAAGTTAGATTTAAATTTCAATTATTTTCTGTTTACTGTATATTGTTCACTATTCCATTTGTTCACATTATCTAGTGAAATGAGTGATTCACATTTGGAGAGGTTATATATTTATGACATTTTACCATGTAAAATATAATACAAAATTCAAAATATCATACAGAAAGAAAAACAGACAATCTAAAATTTAAAAAATAACTTTTAAAGAAGGAGCAACATGATTTCTTTCATATGAATTTCAAACTTTCTGGAAAGTGTTGTGATAAAATGCTTACTCCTAGCACTCAGCCTGTTCTTGTTAATCCTTGGTATTGTTACTACAAGTAGATTCTTAAAAAACTATTTGCTCTTTTATTAGAATTTCAAATGAATGTACATATAACAGCTTGTTCCTTCCTGATGATTTATCTACTAAAGCTTAACAGTTATATAATTTTTTTACTCTGAAATAATTTTAAGCTTCTATTAAAGTTATAAAAATGTCACTATGTTTGCCTTGAATTATCTGAGCCCCTTTCTGATGGTGTCTTAATAATTGTAAATATGTGAGTATGAATTTCTCTCAAATGAATGTATTTTCTCTGCATCCATAACATGAAACTGTCCTCATAGTCTACTTTCAAATTATTTCCATCATTGCATGTTTATAGTCACTTTCCATTTCCACCCAAAGGAAATTGTAATTCTACTATTTTTCTTTTCCTTAAGCTTTGCCTTTCCAGATATTTTATATGAGTGGTAAAAAATGTATTTTTTTGTAGGAAAATACTTTAATACATACTTCCAATATTCTTTCTCTAAGTTACAACTGCTCTATTCAAAACTTTTTTAGTTATATTACTAAATCACAACAAAAGGCATATTAATGACAATATTTTTATATGAACATCCTTTATATTTATCCCAGGTAGATATTCAGGAATATACTTGGACATTTTCTAGGTGTTTATGCCTGGTAAATTTGCTTAATGGATATGGGTTTGAGTATTTTTTTATCCAATCATGAAAGAAAATCATAAACCTTGTGGTTATTTTTCTTCCTCTCTGTGGTACAGTAAAAAACAATAAATTGTTACATGCTAAAAATAAATAGGAAACTACTAAAATAATTTCAATATGATTTGCAAATTGATAGTTACAGCAGAGATGAATACTGTTTGTTATTTCCTTACTTTAAAACATTTCATATTCTACTTGCCTAAAAAGTGACAAAATTGAATGTTATGTTGTATTTATGAGGCTGAGCTCTTTTAAAAATGTTCTGTTAAATTGTGAGAATATATTTCTAACTGTTTTAGAGTCAATTTTCTATAAATCAAGAGCAGAAAGTAAATAGTAACCTACTTTGAAGGAAACTAGACCAAGTACCAGTAAACCTTGTGAAAAATTTATCTGGATATTTTGGTTACAAAGATAAAATTTAAGGTAATACTGCCAGTTAGTATAATACTACATAGTAAAAGTGTATTCTTATTCACTTATGACTGTTCTACATATTTATATTGTTTCCTGGTGGTTTGTATTTTTTCACATTCAACATCATATGTCAATTTGACTGTACTAAGAAATGTCTAACAAGACAAGCCACACTTCTTGGTGTGTCTACATGGGTCATCACCTTTTGGTCTATGTCGGGTCCTGGTCCCTTCCTCTCTAACACTGTTACCCTATTTTGCTTCCAGGCTGCTGTGAACTAAGCAGCTATGCTCTGTCTTGCTCTTTAAATATGATATTCTGTCTTGGACTCAGTGACCGGGGACTGAATCTGCTATAGCTATGAACCTTTCTCTTTTAAGTTGTGGGTGTCAGATATTGTGTCCAAATGACAGGAAAGTGACTAATGCATATTTAATTTCTACTTTAAATTCAGTTTAATTTGATATTTACAGAGAAATATGTGGTCAAATTACTTTTTCAACCTGAAACATCTGGATACTTCCAAAGCAATATCCTTTATATTGGGATACTGTCTTAGTCACTCTTTATTCACCACTGAAATAAAATACCTGATGTCCAAAGTTAGGGAAGGAAAGGTTTATTTCATACAGTTTTTGGAGGTTTCAATCCATACCCAGTTGGCAGGGTGGCATGGAGGAACAGCCATTAATGGGTGGCCGCTCCAAACAGCAAGGTGCAAAAGGTCTGGAGAGTGACACAACTCCTTCCCACCTTTACATCATATCCTGGCTCCACCCACCCCTGGGCAGGTGAAACACTTACACCACCAATCCAAGTGCTAGACAATGAACCAATCACAAATGCTAGATTTGGTTCCATCCATAATTCCACGAGGCTTGGGGGCCCCTGACATAAACCATGACAGACCCCAATGTCTTACGTGTATTTTTAACCAATACTTGAAATTATGCATTTAAAATTTGTTAGTCAGTTTACAGGGATTGTCCTCATTATTTTAGTCTGTATACTTTTCTTATAGTATTTTTCTTTAGTGCTTATTAATAATTAAATTTGATCATTGTACAAATGTATTATTCATATGCTTTTTTTCTATTAAGTTGAGCATTTTTATAATATTTTTTAATAATTTTATTTAAAGAGAAAACAAAACAAAACAAAACAGAATAAAGGGTAGCGACAATACAGTATTCCAAGGAAAAAAGGAAAAAAAAACACCAAAAAAACCCCTAAGAAATTATTACTTGACAAATCACATACTGACTTCTTGGAAATAGTTGTTCAAATTACAAAGTTAAAACATATAAAGTAGACATGCAAACAGTGAGACTGTTAACAGCTCTGCTCCAGTCTGAAAAAACAGCAATATGGTCATCCATCTTACCCACTCAAATATACATGTAATTATATCAAAAGGGTAAAATTAAAAACAACAAAACAGAGCAAAGAGGATCACAAGAAAGCAATGTAAGAGACAAAAATTTCAAAACTAGAAAATCGGAGATATTCAATCTCTGTCATATTGACTTATTTTCTTCCAAATAGTTGTCCATATTGTCACATATAGGGAATTCACAAGAAACAACCTAGTATGAAATTGATCTGAGCAGGACGGGGAGGGCATTACAAGTCTTCAAGACCAGGCATTAGGGAAGTCTAGAATGGCTGTCATAGTGTCTCTCATTCTCCTCAAAACAGCTGTCTACACCTTAATGTGTGTTGAACTTAAACAAGGCAAAGCAAGCTAAGATCACTTTGAAGAAAAAGTGATAGTTTTGCTGGACTTCACATCATGACATTATGAGGTTAGCACTGGGTATTGTAGAGTCTCTTTTTCTTCAAAGTAGTTGTTCATTTCAACATGTGTTATATAATTGGTTCTCGTAAACTGTTTATAAGCTCTACACATGCATGAGTCTCTACATGTATATCTATAATTTCTGTATTAGCAGGAAAAACAAAACAAAGCAAGATAAAACAAAACAATTCCTAGAAAAGCATGAGGCAGAAAAGTCACATAAAACCGCAATACAAGGTGATCTACAACAGTTACCATGGTGTCTCAGCAGTATATAACAACATTAATGAAAATGAAGCATTAGAGACATTATAAGACTTCAAAAGCAAGTAATAATCAAACCAGAGTGGGTATCTTAGTGAAACTTGTCATCTTCACTGTAGTTGTCTATACTCTTAGAATTGATGCTATCCATCACAACAGATTTAAATAAAATCAGTCAATACAAAGTAGCAATCTAACAAACCAGATTCAAATACAATCAGTCATAATAAGACAGTATAAGTTATAAAGGGCTTCAGATTAAGTTGATAGGAAAATTAGGGATGATTACTATAATATGTCCTCTTATTTTTGGGATAGCTGACCATGTCCTCAAGTCTAACGTAAGTAGACAAACTGGAACAGCACATAATGCATCCAAGCAGAATGGTGAGAATTATGTAATTTTTAAATCTTGTTACCCCATTAACAATATCCTCTGCCTCCCTTTTTTAGACAATTCCTCCCTTTCACTCCCATGGGGTTTACTGCTTGTTTTGGGTCCCACTGCCTCCCTGCATACAGCATCTCAATGGACCCTATCTCCTGATCTACTCTGCCTGTGTTTCTCTCTGTTAGTATTTTGAGGCCCTCTATACCAGAGATTATAGCCAATCTTCTCTGCCTCATTTCTGCTATTCTATTTTTCTGCCACTGATAGTCTATTTTTCTCTTCCACTCCACTATCTGCCCCGTTTACTGAGGCCTCTCTGCCACTGTTCCTGAAATGCTTGTATTCTTGTTCTCTCTCCCTAGAATGTCCTTCAGTATTTTTTGTAGGGTTGGACTGGTGGTCCCAAATTCTACTAGCTCCTCTTTGTCATGGAAGCATCTTGTTTCTCCATTAATTTTTAGAGAGAATTTTGCAGGATACATTAATCTGGGCTGGAGATTGTTCTACAGCACTTGAATTATTTCACTCCAAGCTCTTCTTGACCTGAAGGTCTGTGTAGAGAAATCTGCCATGATTTTGATGGGTTTTTCTTTATAGGTGATCTGTTTCTTTTCTCTGATGGCTTTTAATATTCTGTTCTTATATTGAATTTCTGGGATCTTGATTATTATGTGTCTGGGTGTAGTTCTGTTTGGGTTGTAGGTGGCTGGAGTTCTGTATGCTTCATTCCTCTGCATATCATTTCTTTTTTCTATGCTTGGGAAATTTTCTTCAATAATTGCTGTGAATAGCCTTTGTAATTCCTCTGGTTTGATTCCTGCTTCTTCATTCACATACTTTATTCTTAAGTTATAGATCCTCTTGTCATCTTCCAGTAGTTGTATCTTTACTGCCTGTTCTCTTGTTATTTTTAAGAGATCTTCCCTTTCATGACCCCACATTGCAAGCCTGTGTTCAATTTTTGATAGTCTATCTTTGGTTTCTTTCAAGCAGTTTTGCCAGCTTTCTATGGAGTCTTTAGTTTCCTGATAATCTCTTTGAATCTGCTTCATGAATTCTAGGTTTTTTCTGAATTCTTAATTAAATTTTTCTCTCCATTTTTGTTCCTCCATTCTTCTGTCTGTGTCTTCTTGAGAGGTGCCCAGCCCTTCTTTTATTAATCTACTTATCTCTTGTTTAATTTGAATTAATATTTCAGTTTTGGTCCCACTTACAAGATCCTGAAGATATCTCTTTATGTCCCCTAACGCTGTGTTTGATGTTGCATTTTTGCTGCCCTCAATATCTTTTGTATTTACCTCTCCTGGATCAATGTTCTCAGGGTTGGGGGCTGGGAGTTTTTTCTTATTTCTCCCTTTTGTCATGTTTTTGGTTCCTTCCATACAAGTGTACAGTGTAATTCCCAGACCCTTTTCTTGTTGGTTAAGGCTCCTCTAGAGGGCGCAGGATAGGAGCTTTAGCCCTCTTCAATAGGTTATCAGAGATTAGAGTTCACCCACGGGCAGTGTGCGCTAGCTCCTCCCTCCTGGGCCAGTCAACCTTTGCAGGCCTTCACTGCGTCAGTGTGCACTGATCTCAGGGAAGTAATATTGTAGCAACTCACTGGGTCCCCACCAGGGACGCTGCCTAGTCCAAGCAGATTCCACCAATCCGCTCTGCGAGGGGAGCAACCAGCTGAAGCCACTTGCTTATGGAGTTAGGGCTGTCCTGACCAAATCCAACATGTCATCAAGTCGGTTTCCCCTTTCCCGTGGGAGGGTCTTATTCCCATCACTCACCACGTGTTGATGCCAGTCCCCGAGAACTGCTAGGCTCTCCAACCTCCAACTTCAGCACCACTGCGGTGGGAATTCACTGTGCCTCTGGGTGGGTCGCATGCAGGGCCGGTCTGTGTGAGATGCATGCAGGGCTGTTCAGCTCCACGCTCCAGTGGCTCAAGCCAGTCGCTTTGGTGCGGATCGCTTATTCAGATCGGGCAGGAATTCAGGCGGCTCGAAGAAGGCGCCATGCTCCCTGATCTTATCTTCACTAATAGTAGCCCCAGGACCTCATATTCAAGTGGTTTTTTCCACTTTAGTTTCTTCCTCGGTTGTGAGAGTCCATCTCTCTCTGTTTGGGTCTCTGCAGGGTGTTTTATTCTGGCATTTGATCTGTCTTTCTCAGAGAGGGTCTCTCTCCTGCTACCTACCAGTCTGCCATCTTGTCTTCCAGCCTAGTGTTTGTATTTTTAAATTACTAGTAAAGTTAAATATTGTCTCATGAAATTATTTGTTAATATTTTTTACCCTTTTATTAATTGTGTGTTCTTAATATTCCTGTTTTCAATATTTTAATGAAATACATACATATATATGTCTATATATACATAGTCTAGACATACACATGTAACATATGTCTATATATACATATACATATAGACACACATATAATATATATCAGAAAAAAGGACTAGTA
>PVJX010028893.1:0-23441 GCA_004027295.1 Dolichotis patagonum | reverse complement strand
CGTTCACTATTTCTTTCACTGTTTTTATCAATTCTTCTTTTACCTGGGCAAGTATTTCTGGTTTGAATTTCTCCATAGCTTTCCCTATTTGCATATTTATTTCATTTGATATCATTTCAGACATTTCAGGTGTATGGCTTCTTTTTTCTTCTATGTACACAGCTTCTAATCTTTCTTGGGGAGGGCTAGGGCTTTGAGCTTGCCTTTTGGTCTTGCCTTTTGTCATTTTTCTGTATTTCCTTACTTTGAGCGGTGTTCCAAAGCTTTCTCTGCTTATGTGGCAAATTACCTGTTAAACCCTCAGTTCCAGGAGGGGCAGTGGCTCCCCCACAGGCTCCTGGCTTCCTCACAGTGTCCTAACTCCTCTCTGTGGGCTCCTGGCTCCCTAAGTTGTAAGGCGAATGCTGGGTGTGGCCACCCCGGAGCCTGTGGAATCTCAGGCAGGCCAGGCCTCCGTGCCTTGTCCCAGGCAGGTCTCCAGGAGGTTCCCTACGAGTGAAGGGCCTACAGGTCCCAAGGAGTCAGGCCAGAATGTTGGTTTCTGAAAAGTCCCCGATCCCAAACAGACCTGGCCAAGATGCCAGTCTCCACAATATTCCCAATCCAAACAGCCCGGGCCACTTTGCGGGTCCGAGAGTTTCGGGTCCCAAAGAGACAGGCTGAGATGCTGCTTTCTGGGAGACTTCCTGGGTGTGAAGGGCGGGGCTATGGGCCCAAACAGACCCAGCCCAGATGCCGATCTCCAGGCAGTTCCCAGTCCCAAAGAGTCGCGCGGAGATGCAGGTCTTGGCAGACTTTTGATCCAAACAGCCCAGGCCACTCTGCGGGTCCGAGAGTTGGTTCCCAAAGAGACAGCCTGAGATGCTGCTTTCTGGGAGACTTCCTGGGTTGAAGGGCGGGGCTTCGGGCCCAAACAGACCTGGCCCAGATGCCGATCTCCAGGCAGTTCCCTGCGGATGAAGGGCGGGCTTACCAGTCCCAAAGAGTCGCACCGAGATGCAGGTGTGCACAGACTTTCGATCCAAACAGCCCAGGCCACTCTAGGGTCCGGGAGTTTTGGGTCCCAAAGAGACAGCCTGAGATGCTGCTTTCTGGGAGACTTCCTGGGCATGAAGGGCAGGGCTATGGGCCCAAACAGACCTGGCCCAGCTGCCGTTCTCCAGGCAGTTCCCAGTCCCAAAGAGTCGCGCCAAGATCCAGGTCTGTGCAGACTTTCGATCCAAACAGCTCAGGCCACTCTATGGTGCGGGAGTTTTGGGTCCCAAAGAGACAGCTTGAGATGCTGCTTTCTGGGAGACTTCCTCTAAGGTTTCTCTTTCACAGAGCAATAGTTGATAATTCCATATTTTCAGGAGATAAATGCAAAGCACATTAAAAGTCAAGAGAAAGTAGTCACTGTCGAACATTCTTAGGAGTTGAAAGATCCCAAGTAAAAAACATGGGCCAAAAGCAATTTCAAATTCTTGTATGTGTGTAATGCAATTATAACATTTGTTTGAAAGTCATATTGTCATAAATGATTCTTTATGTTAGTCCAAGGTGCCTCAACAGCTACATACTCATTTTAGCCTTAGCTCAGGGCAACTGTAAATTTGAGTGTGAAACATATATCAATAGTTCATGAACACAAAAATTCATGTGTACTTTTCACAGAAAATATCACACCTATTAGCTGAATCTTTCCAAGAAATAAATATGCTTCTAGAGTTTCTTCATTATTTATTAAACCTCTTATCTCTGCCAGAAGCAAAAATGAGCAGAAATTTAGAGAATTATAACTATGACATTTTCCTTCAGGGGCTATTGATCTTCAACAAATATAACATGATTTTTACTGTCTAAGGTGAAATCCAATTTTCCTTAGAAAATTGAAGCAGAAGAAGACTTAAATGAGGGAGTAAAGGGAAGCAGTGACATATCCATCAGAAAAGAAAAGAGAAGGAAATGAAATGGTAAAGGAAATGTAAAAGGAAAGGGAAAAAAGAGAAAAGGTACAGAAAGACTCAGAAATGTGAGACTTAGTACTTGGTTTGCACCATCATTTCTTTCATACGTCCTTTTTTCTTGTTGTTTGTATAGTATAAGCATCTAACTCATTGCGTGTTTATGCTGGTTTATAGAATACCACTAGAACGATGGTTCTTCTGTCTAACCCTCTTACAAAGTCAGGATGTTGTATCTAATTTCCCAGGATAGGGTAAAGCCAACATACATTCTTATGTTCAAATCTCAAGGGAAGAAGTTGGGCAAATACATCGGTTTCTTGAAACTATTCGATACTATTATATATGTAATCTGAATAATAACACTGCACAATTCTGTTTTCAGAGATCAATGCACATCATTTTTCCACATCAGCATAACTGCTTTATTGCTCAGTGAGCATCCTTCATTTATGGGCTATTCACCTCACAGTCAATCTAGGGGGATTTCATTTTCAGCTGCTGTAATTATCTAGATGACCTCAGCTTTCTAATTCTTTGACTTTTTCCCAAAAAGGAAAGAGACATAAATATCACATTCTCCATATGCCTTGCACTTTGATCAAATTCTTTCAAGCTATGATCAAACTCTTTCAAACTGAGATTGGATATACAGACAATAGTGCAACTATATATAACAATACTTTCTGACCTGTGGCAGAAAGTCAAGAAGTTAGACAATAGCCTCCACTGCAGTCATTCCTAAACAGGTGGAAGTTTGACAATCACTATCATCTTCTGTCTTCTGCATTTTTTTCTTCCTTCCTAGAAAAGGCCAAATGTCCTCCCAAGACAAAAGCTTACCTGTTTCTAGCTATCCCATTCCATATCTCCACATCAACAGCATCCTGACAAATCAGGTCTGAAGCCTTCCACAGTAGTATATTTTCCTTCTCCTCTATCTGTTCTGTCAAAAATAAATTAATAATTAGGTAAGTAAACAAATAAATAAATGTAATGGTGGCTGATGCCCTCACCAAGTCAAACTCTCAGTGGTGTGATCTTCTTATGTTTCCACAGACTAATCCTTAAGTTTAATTAAAAAAAAAAAACTATAGAGAATTTTTGTTTCCTTTTTCACTGATTTTTTTTGAGTAAGAACTTTCCTCTTATCTCTGGCTCTATTTTTTTAATCCAGCCTATAGAAGAACAATTTATTTATGAGCAGCCAATAGAGATTGGTACCAGTTTCCCATTTAAGTGGATTTAACTCATCAAAAATTCTAAACATGTAGGATTCGGAATATTTCTTCACCTTCATACATAGTGAGTTAAAGAGGTAATTACCTCCATTAAGGATGTCTTATCTTATTCTAATAAAGGAAAAACCACTAGGTAACTTATTACACAAGATGAATGTATTTCCAACCGTATTGAATGGTTAAGCTCGAGATTAGAATGTCACCATACTTGGAGCTTGAAGATGGCCATTTTCTTGTAGCTGCAGAAGAATAGAAAATTATGAAGAACTCTTTGAGGTCTCATCTCAAGGACAATAATACCATTAATGAAGGCTCTACCTTCATGACATAATCACCTCCCATAGACATCATCTGTCAATAATATTACTGTGAGGAGGAAGATTTTTAACATATAAATGTGGGTGGGGGGAGTAGCATAAGCATTTAGTCCTTAACAGTCTATAAACTCAAAAATATCCTTGATACAGGCAATGGGGGAGTGTTAGAATAAGGTTAAGTGTACATACTTGAACTTGACCAGGAAATAAACTGACATTTGAGTTTGTTATTTGCCTCATCATACATTTGGATGTGGAAAAAATTCTGAGTATCTCCCAAGCAATATTTTGTGCTTTTTGACATTGAAAATAAAATAGGACTTTATCTTTATCAGTTGTACAGAACAAAATGTTAATAATGATAAGTACTGTTAGGATCAAAAGAAGCTTCGATTCTATAGAATAAGTTTGTTATTTATTTTGTTTCTTTTCAAATGCTTTGATCTTTAAAATGTAGTCTCACCCATGTTTTTGTAATTTTACAAATTCATAACTTTTGCACTTTCGGTGTGTGGGTGTGTGCTAATGTGCCTCATGGGCTTCTGCTAATTTTCACACTGCTTTCTGCTGCATTCCTACTGGAGTGTTAAAAAAAAGGAAAAATATCATTGCTTTTATCTGGATATTAAGAAATTATTATATTTATCATTCTTTCATAGGAAAAACTGTATTTAACCAAATATAATGGTTTGCACTATAGTGTTTTAATTTAGACTATTGAGTTAGTTTGACTGTGCTCAAATACTAAGAAGGTGAGACAGGTGTTGTACCAGGGAGCAAGTGATGGGGTCTTGTTATATTGAGAAAATGCCAAGTCAGGGACAAATAGATTTTTTAACAGAAGATATTTATTTCCTTTGTCTAAGGTTTGAAAACATTTTTTGTTATTTCTCCTATTAAACCCTTAAGTATTGATATTTAAGCAAGATTTATACATCCAATTTCTAGGCCTTTGCCTCATGATACTGGAGAAGGGAAGAAAACAGGAGTAAGATGGTGCATTTCTACATCTACCTCATTTGGTAGAAATTTAGTCTTTTGTGAAATAAATGCCTACACATAATTACAAACTTCAGTTGGCATTAACTAATGTTCCTGGATGTTTTCCTTCTAAGGAAACTCTCTCAGATGGGCTCTAGGGGTTGAATTTATTTCCTTTAATGAATCAAATGCTTCAGTATTAATTTATTCTATCCCAATACTTTGTTAAGTGACTTAAACAAATAAAAACTCACTTAAACCTCATAATAACCCTGTGTGGTTCTATTATATCCACTTGTTACAGAAACAAAAACTGAGGTAGAAATAATTTCAATTTCAGAAACTGAAAACAAATATTCTTTCTAAATGAAAGTACATGCAGGTAAAACTAACAGGCTAGATAGAGAGGAAAGGAATGGAATGCCTGACAGACCCAGAGTTGATATATCTCACAGTGTACTGTGAATGTACTAGAGATGAAATCACCTAAGAAAGCAGCTACAGTGTCAGCTCCAGCTGTCCAAGTTCTCCTGAGTCAGTTCCACTATGGGAGTCAGCAGAGATGAACCGATAAATTGGGTACAAGCATGAGAAAAGAAAGGGTAATGCTGCAGGAAAGTTTTAATTCTTCCTCATTCTGCCAGAAGCCGATGGTTTCCAAAAAGTCCACCTCATTCAGAATTGTATGTAAATGCAAGGATAAGTATAGGGCGATAAAAACATGTGACATGAGAAATAATGGTAAGAAACTCAGATCTTCACATGTGTGAGTGTGTGTGTATAATCAGAGAAATAAACATAACATAAATACAGAGCTCTAAGTCCAAAACTCAAACTAAAACACAATATAAACTTCAATGATGTTTATAGGGACATACATATTGTGATCATTTAAAATATGGACATGTATTTAAAACATATCCATGTTTGTTCATGTCCATGAAGAAAAAAATCAGACAACAAAAGATATAAGAAAAAGGAAATCTAGAATTTAAGAAAGAAGCTAAAAAAAGAAAAAATTCCATTAATAAAAAATAAACCCATTTTGGATTTTCATAGCAAGGAGACAAAAATAATGAAAATAAATGAAACAGAACAAAAATATCTGAAAAAAACAGAAATAACAATAACCCAAAAGAAAATTTCTATTCTTTACTTTAGCAAACATAAACTAAAAAAAGTACTTAAAATCCAACTCAAGAAAAATTTCCAAAACAAAGGAAAAGGAAACTTAATAATGAAGTGATACACTGCACCAGGGAAATCTGACAGAAAAAAGTACAAAACTTGCTAAGGAGAGGGGACACAGGACAGGGACAGGACAACATGAGATGTCTGATTCTCAGCCCACATGCCGGCAGGCTCACAGCCGCCCCCAGAGAGGGGAGGAGCTCCTTGTACTCCTAGCACCCTAAGTCAACCACACAGTGCAGGTCCCAACACACCAGGGTCCCTCTTCTTTGGGCCAGGAGCCAGTTAACTACACATCTTGTGAAAAGATTGGCTATGTTATTTAGTATGAGCTCCCATATGCAAAGATGTGGATGACCATTTGGAAGAAAACAAGAGACAGTATTACAGATAGTGAAGATCTCTGGTTGTCTAGCTTTGAAATTTATGCTTTCTTATGTCCCATTCTGTTCTGTCTTGTTGTGTTTAATTTTACCCCCTTTAAAATAAAATTAAATATATATAAAGAGGGGAAAATAGTGCTCTAAAGGATATAACTGCATGTATGTTTAAGTGTGTAAGATAGATGACCATATTACTGTTTTTTTTAGATTGTTGAGCAGAACTGTTAACAGTCTCACTATTTGAATGTATACTTTGTATGCTTTAATTCTGTAACTTGAACAACTATTTCCAATGATGACAGTATGTAACTTATCGAGTGAGGATTTCTTAGTGTTTTTGTTTTGTTGTTGTTCTTGTTCTTCTATTTTATTATTATTATTTTTTTTGCCTTTGGAATTCTGTATTGTTGCTACCCTTTTTCTGTTTTTTTTTTTTTGTTGTTTTCTTCTTTGCTTTTTTCTCTTTAGATAAAGTTTTTTAAAATAGTACAAAACTATAGTCTAATATAGTTGGTACTTCATATATAAACACATTTTAAAAAGACAAGCAAATGCATCAAAACTCTTAGCATATAAGATAAAATCAGTTTCCTAAAAAAATTCAAATTTTAGTATCATACCCCTTTGGAACAATATTGATAAGAAGCAAGGAAAAAGGAAAAGTAAGAGTTTTTTATCTAAATAAATATTTCATTTAAATTTATAATAAATGTGAATTTTAGCAAGATACCACAGAATAAATTCTACCCAATGGAGAACTTAGTGAGAAATCTACAGCAAAATCTGGGTATATTAACTATATATAAGCACAAAAATAAAAGCCAAACAATAATGCCAGAATGGAATAAAAGTGTTTTAAACCATATAAATGAAGAAATGATATCATTAAGAAAACCACAAGTGGATAAAGATAAAAAGTAAAATAAATGTAGCATTGCCTCACCTCTAATAACTGAAATTAAAGTCTTTAATTTCTTCAGTGATATATTCTTTAATTTTCTGTCCATTAAGAAAGGAAGAATACTGAAATCTCTACTTATGAATGTTAGTTTTTCTATTTTGTTTGCAGTTATGTCTGGTTTTCCTTTCTATATCTTAAGGATATGCTGTTAGAATCATATAAAATTTATTATTATGACTTTTGGATAGACTCTTTTATCGTTGCTAAACATCTCTTTATCTTTAGCAGTACTTTAATATTTCATTCCACTGTTCAAAAAAATAGAGTCATTCCACCTTTCCTATGGTTTACTTAGAAATGCTTATATTTTTCAGTCAGGGATTCATCCAGTGCCTGTCATTCCATCACTCTAGAAAGCTGAAGAGCAGGGTCAAAAGTTGTAGTCTAGTTAAAAGCTGGGCAGTCTATTGACTTAGTGAGAGCTCTTTTTAAAAAAGTAAAAAAGAAAGAAAGAAGAAAGAAAGAAAGAAAAAGAAGAAAGAAAGAAAGAAAGAAAGAAAGAAAGAAAGAAAGAAAGAAAGAAAGAAAGAAAGAAAGATGGGGGGAGCTGGGGAATTAACCCCATGTGAAGGCTTTTGGTTTAACATTACCATCACAGAATGATAAAAATAAAAGTAAATCTTTTCTCACTTTTTTATTTGTAACACAATTACAACTTTATAAACTGTATTTCTTCTAAACAGTAGAGTCTTCACTATTCAGTCAACAGGGCAAATTCTTGATAAAAATTGATCGGTTAATCTACTTATATTCAATGTAATTATTGATATACATAAGCCTTTCATTTTAGAGAGAAGTGATGTGGTACCTATTATTTTTCTTAACTCAATCATCTATAATTGACTGAAGAGAGAGCAAGACATTTGAAGTTGAAGACTTTTCTTCTTTGAGTGATGTCACAATATAAAAATTAAAATATATAAATTAGATAAAACACACTCTAGTTTATTTAAAACTGTTTTATAATAGACTACTACAGGGCATAAGTCCATGTTAGGCTTGTGTTGCCAGTGGGTGGAGGGGATTAAAGAAGGTCTGACTAGTCAGAAAGTCTTGTGCTTGCCCCACAACATTTGGTTCAGTGTTGGTTACTTAGCTACATCAATTAAACAATTGTATTTTAAGAAAAATTGTCATCTAATGAGATGGGTAAACTAAGATAATATATATCTCTGTCACTCATCATCTTACCTACAATTTGTGAAGAAAAAAACACAAATCATTCAAACTGACACTGAGTTACACCACTTTTCCTCTGAATTCATGAACTCAGATACACTTAAAACGACTACTGTATCATCAGATGTCTTCCAGTTAGAAACATGTTTTGTTTAAGCTGGTATGAATTACATTATGCTACTTTGTTACTAGAACTTTGTAAAAGACTCAAAAGGATGAAGAAAAACATAAGCAATGGGAGTTAACTGCTCTGGTATACAAAAAAGTATCACTTAGTCAAGGTGACTTTTGTGTCAATTAGAAAAAGTGGACAATAGATATGTACTTATAGATTATATAAAATATTACAGAAGGCATCAAGGTGCTATTTAGAGTATGGATCTAATATTCTTTTAGATGATGAATCATTTCCATATGTTTTCCTGAATTTGTTACATTTGCTATAAAATTATTTACTTTAGAAATAAATATTTTCATAATTTAACATTTAAACATTTATATTCCTAATATTTAGAAAATACACTGTTGGAATTATATTTATATATATGAAAGAGATATTCTTGAGCATATTCAAATCTTCAAGTTTTATATTAATATGACAATTTAAACAAATTCCATTCTTTTTATGGAAACTCTTCCCTGAACTCCAGACTCATTTATTGGCTGTGTGCTCAACATCATAGCATGGCTTTGTCATATGAACTTAATATGTCCCCAGATCTTGGCAGTACTTCATCTAAAACTGTTCCATTTGTTTTTGCATCTTTTAATTATTCAGAAAAATTCTTGATATTCTTTGACTCTGGACCTTCTTTTACCTGTGTCACCTTATCCTTCAAACACATACATCTTCATACCTTAAATATGCATTAGAAATCCTGACAGGGCTTCTCTCAATCTCCAATATCCTCTCTAGGCAAGGGTACTACAATATCTTGACTAGACAATTACACAAGTGTCTTACGTAGTTTTCTTGGGTTGACTTGTGTCATCACATAGTCTCTTCTCAAATTATCAGGAAAACTAAAAACAAACTGCAACTCATACCATGTCAGTTCTGCATTTAAAATAAAACATACCTATGAAAAGCCAAAGTTATTATAATGAGCTACCAAACATCAGAAGATGTGATCCTTGCAATCCTTTCTCTACCTTGTACATTCAAAATTCAATACTTGAAGCTTACTTGCAATACTCAAGTAATCCTTTCTTGCCTCAGAGACTTTGCTTGGTATTAAAGGACATTCTATTTTCCTCTCCTTCAATCTTTTCTCAAAAGTCACCAACACACTGAAGCCTACCATAACCAATTTTTAAATACTGTCTCAGCTACAAGCAATCCCTCTATCCTCTACCTTTGTTTATTTTTTAGTATCAATATTTTCTTTTTTTAAAAATTTTATTGAAAGAGGAAAAAAACAAACAAAACAAAACAGAATAAAGGGTAGTAACAATACAGAATTCCAAGGAAAAAAGGAAAAGAATTTAAAAAGCCACTAAGAAATCATTACTTGATAAATTACATACTTACATCTTGGAAATAGTTGTTCAAATTACAAAATTAAAACATGCCAAGTAGACATTCAAACAGTGAGACTGTTAACAGTTCTGCTCCACGATCTGACAAACACAGTAATGTGGTCATCCATATTACACACTTAAACATACAGGCAATTTTGTCAAAAGGGTAAAATTAAACACAACAAAACAGAACAAAGTGGATCACAAGAAAGCAATGTAAGAGACATAAATTTCAAAGCTAGACAATCGGAGATATCCACTCTATCATATTGACTCTTGTTTTCTTCCAAGTAGTTGTCCATATCATCACATACAGGGAATTCACATGAAACAACATAGTATGGAACTGATCTGAGCACAATGAGAAAGGCATTTCAGGTCTTCAAGACTTGATGATAGGGAAGCCAAGAATGGCTGCCATAGTGTTTCTCATTCTCTTCAAAACAGCTGTTCATACCTCCATGTGTGTTGAACTTAACCAAAATAAAACAAGCTAAAATCACTTTGAACAAAGAATTTCACATCATGACATTACGGATTCACCACTGGGTACTGTGGTGTCTCTTTTACTTCAAAGCAGTTGTTCATTTCAACATGCGTTACATAGTTGGTTCTCGTAACTGTTTATAAGCTCTACACATGCATGAGTCTCTACATGTATATCTATCTTTTCTGTATTAGAGAGAAAAAAACAAAGCAAGACAAAAAATCAGTTCCTAGAAAAGCATGAACCAAAAAAGTCATATAAAACCACAATACAAGGTGATCTACAATGGTTACCATAATGTCTCAGCAGTATATAACAACATTAATAAAAACAAAGCATTGGAGACATTATAAGACTTCAAAAGCAGGTAATAATCAAACCAGAATAGCTATCTTAGTGAATCTTGTCATCTTCTGCGTAGTTGCCTATTCTCTTAGACTTGATGCTATCAATCATAACAGATTTGAATAAAATCAGTCAATACAAAATAGCAACCTAACAAATCAGATTCAAATAAGATCAATCATAATAAGACAGTATAAGTTATACAGTGCTTCAGATTAAGTTAATAGGAAATTAAGGATGATTGCCATAATATGTCCTCTTATTTTGGGGATAGCTGACCATGTCCTCAAATCTAGTGCAAGTAGACAAACTGGAACAGTGTGTAATCCATCTAAGCAGAGTGGTGAGAATAATGTAGATTTTATATCTTGTTACCCTATTAATAATATCCTCTGCCTTCCTTTTTTAGACAATTCCTCCCCTTTCAATCCTATAGGGTGCACTGCTTATTTTGGGTCCCACTACCTCCCTATATTGAGCAATTCAATGGACCCTATCTCCTGATCTACTCTGCCTGTGTTTCTTTTTTTAGTATATTGAGGCCATCTATATTAGAGATTACAACCAATCTTCTCTGCCTCATTTCTGCTATTCTGTTTTGCTTCCATTGGTTGTCTATTTTTCTCTTTCATACCACTGTCTGCCCTGTTCATTGAGGCCTCTCTGCCACTGCTCCTGAAATGCTTGTGTTCTTTTTCTCTCTCTCTAGAATGTCCTTCAGTATTTTTTGTAGGGTTGGATTGATGATCACAAATTCTCCAAGTTCCTCTTTGTCATGGAAGCATCTTGCTTCTCCATTAATTTCTAGAGAGTGTTTTGCAGGATACATAAATCTGGGCTGGAGGTTGTTCTCCTTCAGGGCTTGAATTACTTCACTCCAAGCTCTTCTTGACTTGATGGTCTGTGTCGAGAAGTCTGCCTTGATTTTTATGTGTTTTCCTTTATGGGTGATCTATTTCTTTTCTCTGATGGCTTTTAATATTCTGTTCTTATATTCAATTTCTGGGATCTTAATTATTATGTGTCTGGGTGTAGCTCTGTTTTGGTTGTAGGTGGCTGGAGTTCTATATGCTTCATACATCTGCATATCATTTCCTTTTTCTATGTTTGGGAAGTTTTCCTTAATAATTTCTGTGAATAGCCTTTGCAATTCCTTTGTTTTGACTCCTGTTTCTTCATTCACATTCTTTATTTTTAAGTTATAGTTCCTCTTGCTGTCTTCTAGGCTTCCTATTTTACTGCCTGCTGCCTTTTTATTTTTAAGAGATCTTCCTTTTCATGGTCACACATTGCAAGCCAGTCTTCAAGTTTTGATAGTCTATCTTTAGTTTCTTTCAAGCAGTTTTGCCAAATTTCAATGGAGTTTTTAGTTTCCTGGTAATCTCTTTGAATCTGCTTCATGAATTCTAGGTTTTCTTTATATTCTTCATTGAATGTTTCTGTCCTTTTGTGTTTCTCCATTCCTCTGTCTGTGTCTTCTTGTGAGGTGCTTAGCATTTCTTTTATTAATCTACTTATCTCTTGTTTAACTTGAATTAATATTTCAGTTTTGATCTTGTTAATGAGGTTCCAAAGATATCTCTTTATGTCTGCTACCGCTGTGTTTGATGTTGCATGTTTGCTGCTCTCAATCTCTTTTGTATTTACCTCTCCTGGATCAATATTCTCAGGGTTGGGGGCTGGGGGCTGGGGGCTTTTTCTTATTTCTCTCTCTTGTCATGTTTTTGGTTCCTTGTTCTGGAGCATACAGGCTAGGGCTTCTGCCCTCTACAGTCTGCTAAGTGCAAGCAAGGGCAGTGTATGCTGGTTCCTCCAGTCTGGAACAGTCAACCTTTGTGGCCTTTCACTGTGTCAGCATGCACCGCACTTAGGGAATTGGTTTGTGATGACCCACTGGATCCTGCCCAGGGACGTGGCCCAGTCCAAGAAAATACCACCAATCCACTCTTCGAGAGGAGCAACCAACTGAAGCCACTTCCTTACAGAGTTAGGGCTGTCTTGCCCAACTCCAACATGTTGTCCAGTTGGTCACCCCTTTCCCATGGGAGGGTCTTATTCCTATTACTCACTGTGGGTTGATGCCAGCCCCTGAGAACTGCTGGGCTCCCCGACCTCTGACTTCAGTGCAGTTGTGGTGAGAATTCACAGTGCCTCTGGGTGGGTCATGTGTAGGGCTGGTTCTAGGTGAGTCATGCGCAGGGCAGTTTAGCTCCACACTCAGGGACACTCAAGCCAGTCGCATCAGCATGGGTTTGGTCGCTCAGGTGGATCTCAGGCACGAATTCAGGTAGCTCAGCAAGAGCGCTGTGCTCACTAATCTGAGCTTATCTAATGGTAGGCCTGGGACCTTATATTTGAGCAGTTTCTTTCACTTCAGTTTCTTCCTGGGTTGAGAGAATCCATATCCCTCTTTTTGGGTCTCTCCAGGGTGTTCTATTCTGGTATTTGAGCTGTCTCTCTCAGAGAGGCTCCATATCCTGCTACCTACCAGTCTTCCATCTTTTCTCCTCTCTCCATCAATATTTTCTTGAAATGCATGCTTTCTAAATCTTTATGAGGGAAAAACTTTATAGAGAGTTAGATATAGATGATAGATAGATAGATAGATAGATAGATGATAGATAGATAGATATTTCCCACAGATACAACTCAGGTGTAAGAACAATATCTGAAAAGTAGCAGGTTCTTAGTAAACCTATAAATATTTATGGAATAAATGAATAAAGAAAACATCCAGTATTAAAGGCAAAAAAAGAATGTAAACCCTGGAAAGTGTTTTGGGAGTTCCCAGGGGAAATGTACTGTGCTAATTGAGGATCAAGACAACATCTTATAAAGTATGCTTAATTAATGAAGCTCAGTCTTGATAAAATAAACTGTAAATTATTTTTGTGGTTATTGAATACAAATCATTTAACTCTAGTTAGGTGAAATATGCCACATCATAAAAGGGGATAAACAGGGAAAAAAAGGAATTGGTAAATATTTTACGCAGAGACTTTTTACAGACATCTTCCTAAGAGCAAAGCTAAAACATGTGGCCCCTTGGAAAGGTAAGATGCAAGACTTAAAGAAACAGGTACAAAATCATTGGAGGCATATGGTAACACTACATAGTTCGGTAATCAATACAACCAATGTCAAACAGTTCAGAGTAAAGATTGAGAATCAAATTGTGGAATGAAGATGTCTATCTCTGTGTATACAATGCACACTTTTTGGAGTACAGAAGTTTAAATATTTCAAGCCAAGTAGTAGCTTCTCAGTAGATAGGCAAAGCCAGAATATGTGATCACCTGTTTTTCAATGCTTTCCTTCCTCATCAGCCATCAATGGACTACACGAAGGGAAGGGTATTTTTTTAAACATAACTTTGAAAATAATGCATTGTCTTCTTTTTACTACTTTTCTGTGAAATGTTCTCCATTTTGCAGCTCAACTGTAAGAATTAAAGAATATAAGAAATTGAAGAATTAAAGACTGACTTAGGTTTATATGTTAGTTGTGGGTGTAGGAGTAGATTGTGTGTGTGTGTGTGTGTGTGTGTGTGTGTGTGGTTGGAGGTAAAGGGGTAGCTTGTTTATTAAGTGTGGTTATCCTGAACTGCTGGATCTGCTCAGTAAATGTAATTTTAAATTACCACAGGCCCCACATGGTCTTGCATCCAGTATCTTTAGTCTTTGTAAATGTAACATAGAAAATTAAACTCAGTTGCTAAGTAAAGCATTATACATCAAATGTGTAAGGTGACATTTTATATTTGATAATAGAATTAAGTCTGTTAACATGAAACTTTCAAGACATTTTTAATTTAATTATAGGTAATGTTCCAATTGTACCAAATGTAATTTTAAATTTTTATAAAACTAGAAAGTGTGCACGTAAAAACTTTCAAAACTAGCCATTGGCATATCATTTTTGCATCAAACACTCATAGCATTTGATATCTTGTAGGATGATTTTATCACTAGTAAAATTAAAATTTCAAACAAATTTCACATGAACTTTTAAAAATTTACCAAAAAAGAAAACATCACTATGAATATGCTATGAACATTTTTAGTTATCTGTAACAGAAATTGATTACACATATGAATTTATGTTTGTAAGTGCACACATTCATGCAGTGTTGTATATGATTTAGGTCAAATAATATACAGATAAAAATATAGATTTAGAAAGTACCTATAATGTATGACCATGTATTTGGAAGCAAATAAATGTTACACATGTGTCTTCAATAATTTTAGAGGATATAATATTGAATATTAAAAACAAGCAAAACCAGTTTATAGTGAAGTATTTGTTGAGTACTATTGTTTTTCAAGAGAAAGAACAGAGGGATTGTATTTTAAGGACTAAATTAATGATAAATATATCTCCTGATCATCAAAGTAGCTTTCAAGGAGTTAAGAAAGAAGACAAATTTATTTCACAAATGCATTTCTAAGTTTTAACAGATCTAATGATGAATAATCTTCCCTGGAGGTATTTAGTTTTAATAAAATGCAAAAATTATTTTTGATGTCCATGTATTCACTTATTGTCAGTATTTGTAAGGAACCAGACAAACATGCCATCTGCAAATAGCAGTTATTCAGAGATTATTTTTAATCTATGTAAAGTGTCCAGTTATTTTTAGATTTTAACTCTTACAGAACCCAGAAAAATCTGTGACTTATGCCTTTATGTGCATCTTACTAAATGTCAAAGCACATTTGCAGAGAATTAAAATATACAAGACACATATCCGATACATGGAAAAAAACTGATATTGTTTTGAATTTTACATACCAGTATTCATTTTTTTGCCTTCCTCAAATTGTCTTGCAGAAAGACAACATAGCTATTAGAGGAAAGGACTTGTTCAGAGCTACTCAGAGAAATTCAACTTGAAACACAAGTAATTAGAAGAAAGGATAGTGACATACATCCTGAAACCCAAAATCAGTCTGAAATAAGAAACTCAAACATAAAGCAAAACTTAGATAAAAGACTAAATAAAACAGACAGCTAGCCCACCTGGCTGCTGGTGGGTTACTGAATCACAGACAAATCTCTCACTCTGCTATAGTTGAGCATAGTTTCAAATACAATAATATCAAACATAAAAAAATAATATAAATCCATGCAAAGAGTGAAAGAATTACAGGGCTTTCTGAACTGAATAACAGGAAATGATCAATGGTTACTATAATATCTCATTTTTGATAGAAAAATTTTGTTTAAACTATCACACATATTCAAATCCCAATAAGACACAATGTGATAGATAGAACCAATGGTAGTAGAAGAATAGAAGCATGGTAGGACTTCTAAGAAGGATGATATTAAATCAGCAATAGCTGTCATGTTTTGTTTTCTTCAAAACAGCTGTTCATATCATCACGCATGATATAGTCAAACAAAACAGAATAAAACCATTCCAACTGATGAACGAAAACATTGAAAGGCTTCAAAGCTATGAGATGAGGACTCATGCTTACCATAAAATCTTATATACTCTTATCAACTCTTATACTAGGGAGACTATATGGTATTTACCCTTCTAAGTTTGGTTTATTTTGCTTAAGAGAATGGTCTCAAGTCATGTCCATTTATTTAAATATCTCAATGCGATCATTCTTTATAGCTGAGTAGTACTCCATTGTATAAAAATGCCACTTCTGTCTAGAACTTGTAAAGAATTTAAAAAAATCAGACCCTCAAAATTCAAAGAGCCAATCCAAAAATGGGCATCTGAAATGAATACACAGTTCTCAGATGAAGAAATATGAATGGCAAATAAATACATTAAGAAATGTTCATCATCATTAGCCACGAGAGAAATGCAAATTAAAACCACACTGTGATTCCATCTTACTCCAGAAAGAATGGCCAGGATAGAGAACACTACCAACAACAAGTGTTGGAGAGGCTGTGGGGGAAAAGGAACTCCTCTACACTGTTGGTGGGAGTGTAGACTGGTGCAACCACTGTGGAGGTCAGTCTGGAGATTCCTCAAAAAGCTGTGATTGGAAGTCCCATTTGACCCTGCTATTCCACTTCTGGGGATATTCCCAGAAGAACTGAAAACATCATACCACCGTGATATATGTGTACTCATGTTTATGGCAACACAATTTGTAATAGCCAGATCTTGGAAACAACCTAAGTGCCATGAACTGAGGAATGGATAAAAAAGTTGTGGCAGTGAGTCTTGTAAAGCAAGGAGTTGAAATTTAGCATTTTCCTCTTGAGAGAGGAGTAAGAATTAGGACTAAACAACTGTGAATAGTACCTGTATGAGTAGAGGGTCAAAGCACATCACAGCATCTGACTCCAACCTGCAACAAACAACCTAAGAAGACAGAGACTTAGCAGAGGAAGAGGAATACAGAAGGCTGAGCTGGATCAAAGCAGCCAGCTGCTCATAGGAGTGGGAGCAGCTCATTGGTTTTGCCACAAAGCAGCACAGCAACCAGGAAACAGATACTGAGAGAAACAGGATAAGGGGTGGACAGGAAACTAAGGAACACACAGAAAGTACTGGGTGAAGACTCTGGTCCCACACCCCCACATAAGGTCAAGGTCAGCCTTACATGCAGATAAACTCTACTATGGACCTCACAGTATTGTTTAGCAGTTTTGGGTCATGAGAGGGAATTTTTAAATTATACTTCATCGATGTTCTGTCTTTGCTGCTTTGCTTCCTTTTCTTTGTTTTTGGTCTCATATGTATATTTTGTTCCAATCTATTGCACTTATTTGCCTCTTTCCTCAAGTATATCACTACATTCAATCATATTTTCAAGAGTGAGCAGTCTAATTTTTCAGGTTGACATTGATAATCCCTTGTTTGCTCCTTTTTTCTTTCTCTTCTGCCATCTTCTCTAGTTTCCAAAGGCTTGTATGATCATCCTTTGTCCTCTGACCTTGTTTCTACTATATTTCTCTGTAGTTACCTATGTTTTATCCACTGTCCTTTTTAAATTTACCCTCCACAGGTAAAACTACTCTATGAAGGGGAAACACTTTACATTCAAGCTCCTGATTTTTGATGAGTTTTGTTATATAACTGTAGAGTTTGTTACTATGATTAAAGGTAAAAAAAAATTATAGTTACAACAGTTTTTCAGTTAACTACACTTGATGCTATTGCTATTGCTAATTATACTACCTTAACTAGAATGTCATATCATTATAATCAGTTGTTCTCCATTCTGTAATAATATTGTGAAGCTCTGGGATAATAACCTCACCACAACCCTGCAGCAAGTGACTGAGGACAGAGCCAGCCACATACCAACACATCAGACTTAATAAATTTGGAGGGTAAGAGCTGGGGACTATACAAACCAAAAACCTATTACATATAGAAGGCATCCCAGAGTAGTAGACATTTCTTAGGAAGGCCTTGATACTAGTGATAAAGCTATCTACTACCAAACCCTACAAGAATTCATACAGAAAACCAAATAAATATTTAAAAAATAGAAAATGAAAAGACAGAAACAAAATGCCACCTCAGACCTCCAACCCTTTTAGAAGAAGTCCAAGAGACAAAAATATAGAGGAAAATGGAAGACACACACCTGAAATTTCTAAAATGATAGCAACCAAAATAAAGAAACAAATCCATGAGGCTATAAAGGAAATCAAATTGGAAATAATTTCTCATGTAGAAAAAAAAGAAATTATGTTTCTGAAGGAATTGTTCAGCAACTCTAAAGTAGACATAGATGAAAAAGTAGAGGAACATAGGAAAATGATGGAAACCGTGAATGACTAATATAAGAAAAAAAATGGAATGCATGAAATGGATTCAAACAGATATCTAGGAAATTAAATTTTCCATTGAAAGGCTGCAAAACTACCTGAACAAAACTGAAAATAGATTTTCAGACCTTTAAGACAAGGTCACACATGGGTACAATGAGTGGAAAATTCTTTTAAAAATAGCAAGCAAACAGGAATAAACAATTTAACAGCTATAAGATAAAGTGCAAAAAAAAAAAAGGTAATGTCAGACTGATCATGGGGCTTGGGATTTAGATCAGTGGCACATGTGCCTGCCTGGCAAGCACAAGGTCATGAGTTCAATTCCCAGTAAAAAAAAAAAAAAAGACTTATTATTATCAATGAAAAGGCCATAGTCCACACAAATGACTGCAAGATTATTTGCAGAAGAAATAGTAGAAAAATTTCCAAGCATAGGAAAAAAGTATGATTTATAGATAAGTTCTATGTAAAGAACTCCAATTAGCCATGACCAAAATAAATCTATACCCAGAAGTATAATAAATAAGATCCCAGAAATTCAGCACAGAAAAGATTAGAGAAAATAAACAGATCACCTATAAAAGAAAGCCCATGAGAATCACAGCAGACTTCTCAACACAATCCCTCGAGTCAACAAGCACTTGAAGTGAAGCATTTCAAGTCCTGAAAGAAAACATTCACAACCCAGATAGATGCAAAACTACATTTCAAAATTAATGGAGAAATAAGATACTTCTGTGAGAAAGAACAAGTGAAGAAATTCATGGCCACTAAACCAACACTACAAAGAATATTGAAAGATAGTCTAGAAGGAGATAAAAATGACCACAATTCCAAGAGCAATAGAAGCAAACCACCAGACAAGGCAAGCGTTAAACAGAAGGGAAATAGGGAATCAACAGCAGGAAAATAACATGACAAGAATAAGCCAATACATATCAGCTACAACCATTAAAAGGTCTTAATTCACCAATTAAAGGAGACTTGCAGAATGGATCAAGAAACAAGATCAAACAAAAATGCTGAATACAAGAAAAATATTTAACTCTAAAAGAAATTCATAAACTTAAAGTCAAAGAATGGAAAATACCACTCAATTTAACAGGAAACCAGAAAAAAGCACAGGTAGCTATTCTGTTTACAATGTGAATTTCAAACAAAGAATGATCTAAGGGATAAAGAAGGTCAGTATATATATTAAAGGAAAACTTCAAGAAGGAGAGATAATAAAAAATATATATGCACAAAATATAGAGCACACCTATATAATACAAATATGAATAGAAATGGAACATTGAATAAGCAGTAACACAAGTTTAATATGGACTCTTAATACCCCATTGCCAAAAATAGATAGATCAACCAAACAGAAAACAGCAAAGAAATATCAAAACTAAACCAAACCTGTGAACAAATGAATGTAGTAGATGTTGACAGAGTATTCCATTCAACAACATTAGAATACATATTCTTCTCAGCTACATATGAGGCATTATCTAAAATAGACCTTATGCTTAAGTAAATGCAAAGTAAATTCAACATACTTAAGTAAATGCAAAGGAATTGAAATTATCTCATGAATATTATCTGACTATAATGCAATCAAATTGGAAATCAATGGCAAAAGAAACCTCAAAAACTTCATGAACACATAGACATTAAATAACACCCTCTTGAACAACCAATGAGACAGGTGAAACTAGATAAGGAATTAAACAATATCTATAATTAAAGGAAAATGCAGTGCAATAATCCAGAACCTATGGGACACAATTGCAACAGTTCTTCGAGGAAAACTTGTAGCAGTGAATTTTCACATCACCAAACAGAATGAGCACAAATAAAAAACCTAATATTGCAACTCAAAATTCTAGAAAAAGAACAAGTCAGATCCAAAGTCCAAAGAAGAGAGAAAGCTATAAAAATCTGGGTATAAATGAACACAATTGAGACTAAGAAAACCATATAAAAATTAATGAGTTGAAAAGTTGGTTCTTTGAAAGAATAAATAAAATTTATAAACCCTTAGCCAATTTCATTCAGAAAAGAAAAGAAAAGAAAAGAAAAGAAAAGGCTCAAATGCTTAACTCGACTCAAGTCCTGATCATCTGACTGCTAAATTCTACAAGACATTTAGGGAAGATTTAATAGCAATACTGCTAAAGGAATTTAATGAAATTGAAAACAAATTAATACTCCCTAACCCATTCCTGGAGGCAAGTATTACCCACTTACAAAAACCAGAGAAAGACTCAACCAAAAACAAAACGAAACAAACAACCTATATGTCAGTCTCCCTAATGACCACAGGTGTAAAAATCTTTAACAACATACTGACAAACAAAATGCAACAAATTATCGAGAAGATTACACCAGGACTATGTTTGATTCATCCCATGAATTCAGAGATGGTTCAACTTATGCTAGCCAATAAATGTAATTTACCCTATCAGTGGAGCCAATGGCAAAAATCACATGATCATCTCAATAGATGCAGAAAAAGCTTTTCACAAAGTTCAACACCTATTCCTGATAAAAATCCTAGAGATAATCTGAATAGATGATCTTTATTTCGATCTGCTAAAAGCCATCTATGGGCCTGTCACTTTGGGACCTCAACCTCTTGGACCCGCAGAGTGGCCCGGGCTGTTTGGATTGAAAGTCTGTGCAGACCTGCATCTCGGTGAGACTGTTTGGGACTGGTAGGCCCGCCCTTCATCCGCAGGGAACTTCCCTGAGACCAGCATCTGGGCCAGGTCTGTTTGGGCCCATAGCCCTGCCCTTCACTCCGAGGAAGTCTCCCAGAGACCAGCATCGCGGCCTGTCTCTTTGGGACCCGAACCTCTTGGACCCGCAGAGTGGCCCCGGGTGTTTGGATTGGGAATATTGTGGAGACTGGCATCTTGGCCAGGTCTGTTTGGGACCGGGAACTTTGCAGAAACCAACATTCTGGCCTGACTCTTTGGGACCTGTAGGCATACCCTTCACTCGCAGGGAACCTCTTGGAGACCTGCCTGGGACAAAGCAAGGTGGCCTAGCCTGCCTGAGATTCCACAGGCTCCGGGTTGACCACACCCAGCATTCTCCTTAAAATGTAGGGAGCCAGGAGCCCACAGAGGAGAGTTAGGACCCTGTGAGGAAGAGAAGAGACTGTGGGGGAGCCACTACCCCTCCAGGAACTGAGGGTGTAAGAGGTAATTCACCACACATGCACAGAAAGCTTTGGAACACCACTCAAAGTAAGGAAATATAGAAAAATGACAAAAGGAAAGACCAAAAGGCAGGCTCAAAGCCCTAGCCCTCCCCAAGAAAGCTTAGAAGCCATGTACATAGAAGAAAAAAGAAGCCATACACATGGAATGTCTGAAATGATATCAAATGAAATAAATATGCAAATAGGGAAAGCTATGGAGAAATTCAAATCCGAAATACTTGCCCAGTTAAAAGAAGAATTGATAAAAATAGTGAAAGAAATAGTGAATGCATCTAGTAAAAACACAGCTAAAAAATTAGAGGAACAAAGCAAACAGATAGGAAGAAAACGGATATTACAAGGAATGTTCTCTCCTTCCCTGATTTGCCTGGTAACAGAGCATAAATTCACGAAAGTATTCCTCTCCCTTCTCTACCAGTAAAGACAGAATTTCCTACTGAAGATGACTTTAGACCATCATCAGCCTGGCAACAGACCCCGAGGAATCCATGAATGAAAATATAAGAAACAAATAGAATGCATAAAGCAGTTTCAAAGAGATATACAGGAAATCAAAAATTCTATTGAAACCTGTAAAAACTGCCTCAATGAAAGTGAAGATAAAATTTCAGACCTTGAAGATAAGATTGCAGCCCATGAGCAGGAAAGACAAGATCTTTTAAAAATAACACAGAATCAGGAAATAAATATTCAACACCTGCAAGTTGATGCAAACAAAAATAACATAAGATTAATAGGGATAAATGAAAAAGAAGGGGACAGCCCAAATGATATCAAGAGGATATTGACAGAAGTAATAGCTGAAGACTTCCCAAACATGACAAGAGAAAATGACATCTGGATAAGTGAAGCATATAGAACTCCAAACAGCCATAACCAAAATAAAACTACGCCCAGACACATAATAATCACTATCCCAGAAATCCAACATGAGAATAGAATACCAAAAACTGTTAGCGAGAAAAGAGAGATCACCTATAAAGGAAAACCTATCAGAATCATGGCAGACTTCTCTACACAAACAATGAAATCAAGAAGAGCATGGAGTGAAGTATTTCAGATCCTGAAGGAAAACCACTTTCAACCCAGACTGACATACCCTGCAAAACTGTCCTTCAAAATGGATGGAGAAATAAGATACTTCCATGACAAAGAACAGCTGAAGAACTTCATGAACACTAAACCAACCCAACAAAGAATACTGAAAGACATTGTAGATACACACGGGAGAAAACTGCCAAGCAAGGCAGAGAATTAAACAGAATGGAAAACTAAAGACACAACAGCAGAAAGATAATATGTCAACAATAAACCAATATATAACAGTTACAACCATTAATGTAAATGGCCTCAACTCACCAATCAAAAGAAACAGACTAGCAGAATGGATCAAGAAACAACATCCAACCATATGCTGTGTACAAGAAACCCATTTAACCCAAAAGGACACTCATAGAGTGAAAGGCAAGGGATGGAAAACAATACTTTATGCAACAGGAAACCAAAAAAAAAAAAAGGCAGGAGTGGCAATCCTGTTTGCAGACAATGTGAATTTCAAACCAAGAATGATCCAAAGAGATAAAGAAGGTCACTCCATACTACTTAGGGGAAAACTTCAAGAGGAAGAGATGACAATCTTAAATATATATGCACCAAATTCCAGAGCACCCAGCTGTATAAAGCAAATACTAACAGAAATGAAAAAATCAAATAAGCATTAATACAATTATAACAGGAGACTTTAACACAACATTGACCCAAAGGGACAGATCAACTAGACAGAAAATCAGCAAAGACATAACAGAACTGAATCACACCTGTGAACAAATGGACTTGATAGATGTATACAGAGTGTTCCATACAACAACATCAGAATACACCTTCTTCTCAGCAGTACATGGGACATTCTCTAAAATA
>PVJX010028892.1:0-16581 GCA_004027295.1 Dolichotis patagonum | reverse complement strand
GAACCCACCAGGAAGGAATTGCAAAACACAACCGACTTATCCTTTCCCCAATGGCTATATAGAGTTTTTTCTGTCCTACAGTTTGTGCCAACTCTCTATTTAATCATTAAAAGAAATGTTATTTTAAGTATTGCTTCCTCAATAACAGTGTTTGACTGAAACCCTATTGAATGGTAACTTTGCCCAGAGAGAGGCTCCAATATGCTGGCATTATTTGAGGCAATCAGAGTTATTAGTAATGGAGTGTAGAGCTCTGTAGCAATTTTATTTAAAGTTCTGCTTAAGTTAATATCGCATTTGACTAATGTAACCATCTATATCCAGCCCCATCAGTGACAACATAAAATTGTTAAACACCATTTCAAAGGCATCAAGTGCTTTGGCTTTGGTATAATGTTATGATCATGCCTTATTGTAGTATTTTTTACTATCATTCAAATATCAGTAACCGCAGCAGCAAATATTCTAGGCATAGCACAGAAACCAACGTGGTGGGTCTCCCAGCTTCCCAATGAAATTCTTCCTGCTGCCGGGGCTTCACATGTTCTCTTCCCTTATTGATGAATGCCCCTCAAACCTGGTTCAAAAAGCCTTTCCAGAGAGCTTTCCCATTCTTTCTGTCATAGTCTTGATAATGTACCCATTTGTTTTCTTCACAATATTTGTCTGAATACAAAATCAAACTTACACCTTTTTTTCTTGTTAATTATTTTTCCTGCTAGACTACAAGTTATGCAAGGGCAGAGACCATGTCTATTTTTTATTAATTACTTTCAATTTTTGTTTTAATTATAAATTGGCAAATTATATTTATTCATGGGGTACAAAGTTATGAATTATGGATACATTAGTGAATAATTAAATAAATGAATTAACATATCACTTGAAATATTCACCTGTGCATACTGTTGCCTATCAAAGCAAGTAGGGACTCTAAATATTTTGGCAAGGGATGAGGGAGTCTAACTACCTTTACAAATGAGTGAACCAATGTGGTAGAATTACAAGGAAGCAGGGTTAGTGTACACTGATTGCCAAATTAATCTAATGGTCATATTTGACCCTGAGCTAGGCTTGTGTGACTTTACACCAGTATATAGAAATTCTTGTTGGATATTTTTTCCTGATAACCAACAGACATCTCAAAGTCATGATTCTGACTTGTAACTTAATAATCTTTCCTCTCAAATCTCTTTTTCCTCCTCAGAGTCATAGCTTGAATAATGGCACCGTCATGCTTGCCATCACTCAAGTATGAGACTTAGTATCTCCTCTCCCTCCCCCTCCTCCTGATCTCGAGCACACAGTCCTGTCACTGCATCCTCCTGAGTGTCTGTTGGATGTATCCTTTCCTTTCTGCCTCCATTAGCTCAACCATTCGCCAGGTACCCATCATCTCTACCTAGGCTGTGGTGTGCTTTCTCCTTCTCCATACCTCCCTGACCTTATCCTCTAAAGATCAATTCCCTCCTCTTAAACAGGAAAATTCTACCCTTCCTTTCCTGGATTCAGAAGTCAGTAAAGGCTAACATTTTGCAGAAGTAGCTGGAACCTTACCAAGTGAGAGATATTTAAAGGTTGCAGACATATGATTCCTTGAAGATTAATTTCCTTTTTGTTTTCCTACTATGAATCCAACAGAATAAGTTATTAAAATGCTGTGAGCTTCTGAATGAAAGCACAAAATCACGCCAGCAGGAACAACATAAAGGTTTTCTTTCTTTATTTTCCTCTAGCATCTATCTGTGATGGATGATGTGACCATGAATCTTCACTTAAATATGGAATCCTAAGATATTTTAAAATCCCAGTGCAACAGAGGTGGACAAAGGTTGTCTGGATCTTGTGTCTGAGACTGAGAGAAGGGGAAGGCTTTATTTAACACCACAGGGTAAGTTAGTTGCAGAATGAGGACCTTGTTCTCTGTATTCCTTAAATATTTGATCATGGGACTTCATTTGGATATATTATTAAAACATTTGGAAGCTTTAGTAGCCACTCCCCAGACTGCTATGACACAACTTCTTTTCTTCATCTGATTTTGTTTTGCTTATCTTGTGCCTGAGTGCTAATCTGTGTGATATTGGAGAGAAAGTCTGATGCTAATAAAGCAATATTTGGGACCTGGGATATGGCTCAGCAGCACAAGCATCTACCTGGCAAGTGCAAGGTTGTGAGTTCGATTCCCAGTACCAAAAAAAAAAAAAGAAAAGAAAAGAAAAAAAAGCAATGTTTGCTTCAGTGGCAAATTCAAATGAGATGCCTTGAAACATTGGGGGTGTCGCAGAACTAACTCGAGGACCTCTTGTATGTATTAATCACTGGAGTTCCAAGTAAATAGGGCCCTGATTTGGCAAGTCTCATTTCAACCAGTCAACTGTTCTTGTTTTTGTATCCTATGAGAGCTTATACTACCACTGGATTTAAATAAGTGATTCCACATTGTGAAAATTTTGAGAACTAAAAGATATAAAATCAACATTAAAAAACTAATTGCTGTTCTATATAATAATAATGAACTAGCTGAGAAGGAAATCAGAAAAAAATTCCACTCATAATAGTGTCAAAAAATTAAATGCCTAGGGATCCACCTAACCAAAAAGTGAAAGATCACTATAGCGAAAATCCCAGAATGCTGGAGAAATATATTAAAGAAGGCACAAGAGGATGGAAAGACCTCCCATGATCAAGGATCAGCAAAACTCATGTAGTTAAAATGGCCATATTACCAATAGTGATCTACAGATTCAATACTGGCTCCATCAAAATCTCAATCAAATTCTTCATAGAAATAGAAAAAAAAAGTACTGAAATTCATATGGAAACACAAGCAACCCAGAATATCCAAAACAGTCCTAAGCAAAAAAGAGCAAGGCTGGAGGTGCAAGAATACCTGATCTCAGATTGTACTACAGATCCATGATAAGAATAAGGCCTGACACTAGCACAAAAATAGACATGTAGACCAATGGAACAGAGGACACAGAAAGAAACTCATGCACCTGCACTCTGATTCTTGACAAACGAGTAAAAAAAATACATTGGGGAAAGACAGTCTCTTTAACAAATGGTGCTGGGGAAAATAGGTATCCACTTGTAAAAGACTGAAACTAGATCTGTATCTCTTACCCTGTACAAAAATCAATTCAAAATGGATAGAAGACCTAGGTGTAAGACCTAAAACTTTGAAACTGCTGGAAGGTAACATAGGCAAAACACTTAAAGTCATAGGCACAGGCAGACTTTTTGAATAGGACTTCAACAGCACATGAAATAAGAGCAAGAGTCAAATAGGAGTATGTCAAATTA
Source organism: Dolichotis patagonum (assembly GCA_004027295.1). Classification (NCBI taxonomy): domain Eukaryota; kingdom Metazoa; phylum Chordata; class Mammalia; order Rodentia; family Caviidae; genus Dolichotis; species Dolichotis patagonum. The sequence goes on along the minus strand of PVJX010028892.1, from coordinate 13,272 downwards.
AAATTTCTCTACAGCAAGAAAACAACACAGCAAAGAGACACCCTATGGAATGTGAGGAAATGTTTGCCAGCTACTCTTCTGAAAGAGCATTAATATCTGGAGTATATGGAGAGTTAAAAATCTTAACACCAAAAAATCAAATAGACCAATCAATACATTTGGAAATAAACAGATACTTTTCAAAAGAAGTAAAAATGGCCAATAACAAGTGTGAGATCCTAAATTCAATTCCTGCTAAAAAAGTGGCTAATAAGTATATGAAAAATTTTCACCATCTTTAGCCATTAGGGTAAACTATACTGAGATCAGTCTCACTGTCAGAATTGCTATTGACAAAATACAAAAAACTGCCACGTATAGTAGCTCATACCTGTAATCCCAGCACTTGAGAGGCTGAGGCAGGAAGATTTCTGGGAGTCTGAGGCCAGTCTGGGCTATATAATGAGTTCAAGCCCAGACTCAACTATGTAGCATGACACTGGCTCAAAAACAAAAGGAAACAAACAAAACCCAGCAACAACAAAATGCTGGGGAGGATGCAGGGTGGACAGAAACCCTTTTACACAGCTGGAAGGGACGTAAGTTGGTATAGCTATTAGGGAAATAATTATGGAGGTACCTCAAAAACCTAAAAATAGAGCTACTGTATGACCCAGTTATGTCACTCCTTGATGTCTCCCATAAGAAATTACAGTCAGTGTACTATAGGGACATCTGCATACTCAGGTTTGGAGTGGCACAATTCACAATGGCCAAGATACAGAAGCAACGTAGGTGCCCATCAACTGATGAATGGATAAAGAAATTGTGCTGTATACATAAAGTGGAGTAGTATTCAGCCATCAATAAGATGTAAGTTATTTCATTTAGAAGAAAGTGGATGACACAAGAGATCATTATGTAAAGCAAAATACGACAGATTCAGAAAGACAAGCACTGCATGTTTTTACTAATATGTGGAATCTAAGAGAAATGACATTAAAATAAATGAGATACTATTATTAGATAAGGGGAAAAGAGTAAGAGGAGGTAAAGAAGCTTGTGAGAGAGGATAACAAGTGGATATGATCAAAATGTGTGGATGTATGAAAATACTGTATTGAAACCCAGTATTTTGTAAAACAGGCACTAATATTTTTGAAGTAAATGAATACAAAAACACAAAATAAAAAAGAAAAAGTTTGGAGAACTACTGTACCTCAAAAATAGATTGTATGATTGCTCCCCAAGTTGAATGTTACAACTGAACACTATTTCTGTGATGTTTGTATTTATTTTATTTTTATCTTTCTCTTCACAGTGATAGAAAGACACAAAAGATGCAGGCCTGCTCATGTGGGTTTAGTTATTGCCATATAGACGTCGTAACTATCTAGGGAACTAGCAGCGCCTACAGCTAGGGCTTTAGGGATTTGGGGTTATGTGTTAGTATGTTAGGTCAGGTCCACATAAAGGGTCTCACCTGCCCTCTCAGGCTGGGAATTACAGAGTGTGGCTTGGGGGAGAGTGTGTTGTCATTGGGAATCTGTGTTTCCTTTCCAGCCTATTTGGATTCTCAATCTTCAGTCTTCGGTGATGACTGTGGCTGAGGAAGGCAGAGTGTATGACTTCTGAGGGCCAGACGTTGTATCAGAGTAGTAAAACAAGACGCAAAAGTCCAAGACAAGAGGCGATTGATACTCGGAACTGACATACCTCACCGTAACAAGCTCCAGGGGGGCAGATTTTGGTTTCTAACACTGTGGGTGATGATGGGAGAGAGGTAAGAATTTCGATGCAGTGACTAACTGGATTGTTCACTTGACTGTTTTCCCTTGTTGCTCAGAGAGAGTTGGCATACTTTTGACACTTGCTGGCCTGATGAAAGGCAAAACCACCCTTAACTTCAGTGACCTGGGGCACACGGGCAAAGTACAGGCTCACTGTGAAGCACCTTCTACCGTCTCTCCTCAACCTCCCAGCTCTGTCCCTTAGCCAAAGGCCTCCCTCATCTGCCTGAAGTTACCACCCTTGCACTTGCTCCTCAAAGAGCAGACCCCAGAGCATCAGCCTTACCTGCGAGATTCTTAGAGCTACAGATTCTCAGGCCCCATGTGGGACCTGCTGAAACAGGATCCAGATTCTAGTAAGGAGCCTATTAAGGTGTGAGACACTGCCTTAGTCCACGTGTCCATGCTACCTTGCCGCCGGCTAGAGGGGCAGTGGCAGCGCTGGTCCTCTCCTCCATACCCCCTGGACCTAGTTCTACATTTAGGTTGTCCTCTCCTCAGCTTTGTAGCTTTCAGATCTCAGCAACAACGCACAGTGCTCCGTGCAGATCCACCCCTGCCCCGACCCGCCTGGCATGTCCAGTCCTTCGCGTGCAGATATGCTGTATGATCCCTTGTTTTTCAGTTCCACAGAACAGGGGGAGATGCAGGGTTTTATACTGCGAAACATTTCCGAAGAGACAAATAATTGCCTCTGGAAAGAGACTTCTTTTTTCTTCCAAAAATTCATATTTACTGGTTCAAATTGATGTGACTTTATTTTTTTGGCTAGAATTCTACAATATTCCACTGAGCAGTAATTATTCTTTTGGTGTTGCTGGAGTTTACTGAGCGAAGGGAACTAAATCTAAGAGAGTGAATCCATCTGGTCCATTTGTTGAGGCTCTCTCTGAGGCCACTGACACTGAAACATTAATGCTAGATTTTTATCTCCTGTTATCATTTTGATATTGATGTAATGTAAGCTAGTGCACTAGGTCATTGAACCAAAGGCTGAATTCCATTCCCTTACATGGCACTGGATGCACCATATGCTGGATTGGTGACTCTCTTGGCAGACCACAGTGGTAAGGTGGATTCCATTTTCCATTCCTGTCACCTAATTGTCAGGCCCTGAATGATCAAAGGTAGATAATGAAAAGTCAGCGGCTGGAAGACTCAGTCACTCTCAGTACCTGAAATATTAAGTACTAAGTTGGAAGGATAGTAGATGTCCCCTGTCCCCCTCCAGCAGATGGCTAATTCAAGATTGGTCTGAAACCTCAGGTATTAAATGTCCCTTGTGAGAGCCACCAAGGGGGCTCACTAATTTCAAACTTTCCACTTCACATTCTGGTGAAGCCAGGATGCCACTGAAGGCTGTCCTGCTCAGTTCGAGATCTGGCATCAAGTGTAACCTTTTCCGGGCCTTTTCCTGGGGTGCTAGACTCTGTCTCTTTACTTAGGTGGCAGCTGGGGCCCAGTCCAAGCAAACCATTTTGGGAACATGATGCTGCCACCTGACTGGTGATCAGTATCACCACTGCCTCAGGTCTTTCCTAGCCATTTGAAGTAGCCAGCTTGCATTTGTCACGTTTGTTGTTGTTGTTGTTGTTGTTGTTTTGGGGTTTTTTTTTTTTTTTTGGTTTTTGTAACTTGGATGGCTAGTCAACCCCTTGAGTGGCAAACCGTGCTCATTTTTCTTTGTCTCCTCTCTTTGTCTCAGGAGACCCCGCTGTTGCTGTACAAGTTTAGCTGCAAAGTATAAGAAATAGCTTACTTCATCCCATAGTCTAATGACACGTTCACAGGAAGCTTTGGATACCTTAATGTTAACTTGAGGTTGAACTCAAAGTTCCTGCCTTCCCTTTCCAAGAAGTATTAACTAGAGAGGCCACAAGGGGATTTGCCAGTCTCCTATAAAATGAAATGTTGAGATACCAAACAGCTAACCATTTAGATTTATTAGCAAAATCTGCCTGCTTTTAGCTTTTTGACATTCTTTCTTTTTCTTTTGTAGTCCACTGTGAAAGAGATTCTCCAGGGCAAATTGTCTTTGGAAGGAATTCAGAGCGGCCATATGTCATCATACATGGCTGAGGAGAAGCCACAAAAGGATTACCACCATTTCCCCAAAAAAGCTATTAAGGAGGTTATTGATTGTTTTCCAAATAACTTCCACCCTCACCACAGGATATTGTGATCACGACAGAGACACTGTCAAGTATCTTTTAAAAGATATTTTTCTTTTTCTTTTTTTAATATTCACTGGGCTAGGTCCCTTTTAGAGCTCCCTAGTGATTTCCTTCTTTATCCATAAGACTTAGCCTTGCCCTTCTGACAAATGGACTTCAGTTGCTGTTTTTGTCAGATGGCAGCTGGGTTACTTAACAGTATTTGAGTAGGTCAGGCACAAGTCCAGTGGCACAAATCACTGTTGAATACTGTCAACCTGTTGTCCTTGCCTCCCACCCTTCTTTTTCTACTCCTGCCTCTTACTGTTTTCCATATAAGATTGGAGGTGTCATTTTTTTCTTTCTGAACTTCAGGTTTTTAGGTACACGTCAACAGGCTTTTTTGGTGACATGTATGGTAGAGAAACATTTGATCTGTATAGTGTCTAGTGGTCCATCATATGTAAATTACCCACAGCATAACTAGTATTAAATGTCCTAATGACATCCATTATACTTAAGCCTTCAAACCAATTCACTGGGGTGTAGGAATATTGTAGCGTTAATGCATTGAGGATTTATAATGTTGACACTAGATCATCTCTTGGTGGAGTTTCTCCCCATTGTATTGATGGTTGAGGTTATGTTTTGTTTCTTCTTATTCTGTATTTATTTCAACACAGTGAGCATCGCTGACTCACTAGTTTAAAACAATTGATTATGTTCTACAGCATTTGTGTTTCTCAGTGCTTGGTGAAGAAAACTCTCTAGGTTCAGAATACGTGGAGGGCCCAGAACCACACATTACACTTATTTCAGAGTTGGAAAACTTCCATGGGCTTCTCAAGCCTGCTGACCACACTAATGTTTTGGGAAGCGAGATTTTCCTCTTCATTTTTATTGGTATATTTGTTTCTTTACAAATCAGAAGGTAGTTGTGCCTTTTAAAATTTATTTAGCATATAGATATTAAGGATCTCCTGTGAGCTAGGTGCTGTGCTGAATGCTGGGAATGCACAAATGAGAAAGACACAGTCCCTGTTCTCAGGATATCTCTCTTGTTTTCTGGGAGCAAAGATGTGGATAAATTAATTATCTGTCTAGCTACATGAAGTCAGAGTCATGTAGTAGCCCCCTAATTCCTACTAAAACTTTCTGTCTCAGGTTCTTTATTTTAGTATAAGGATATGTGGTGAACACTGTTTTTCCTTCTTGTTTACTAAAAGAGTGCTGATTTCCACTAGGTATGGAACTAACATTTAGTTGGGTGTTTTGATACTTGTAGTTTATACTAGACGTTAATAATGTTTACTAACCTGTGGTTTGCTCCTGAGAACATGAAAGACTAACTTCCAAGCTCCCTGACTAAGTAGAATCATGTGATTAGTTCTGCCCAAGGAGCGGTGAAAGCAAATGGCTTGTGTCACTTCTGGGATGACACAGAGAAGAGCAAATGTGTCAGCTCCATGTGCTCCGATTCATACTTCTGCCAAGGCAATTAGCAACAATCTCTGTGGCAGTGCTCCTATTAGTCAGGGGTCCCTACATGACTATAGGGAGCAAAGACCCTCATCACTTTGCACTGAACATGTAACAGGAGTGAAAAGTGAATTGTGGTAAACCAGTAGAATTGTGAGGTTAACCTGTCAGCCAATCTACAGCTGAAATGATCCCTACAGATATAGGACATTATATTTCTTGCAGGGTCGTGTAGATGAGGATTTCTGCTTTTTTTCCCCCTTCATTTCTAGCACTGTTATTTGCGAACTTGTATCACCTTAGTCAAGCTACTTAACCTTCCTATCCTTTGGTTTCCCCATCTGTAACAGGAGGTTAATAATACCTCCTCCATCATGGGATCAGAGTGAGTACTGAAGAAATTAATACACAGGAAGTGCTTACAACAGGGCCTGGCAGCTGACAAGTGATAGGCAGTATTTGCTGTCAGGGAGAGGGAACAGTCTGGGGTCTGGTTCTCATATTGTCTTTTTTCTTGTCTTTTTGAGACAGGGACTCGCTATGCAGTTCAGGCTGGCCTTGGGCTCACTTTGTGGCTCAAGCTTGTCTCAAACTCACAACGATCCTCCTGCCTCAGCCTCCCATGTGCTGGGATTACAGGTGTGCACCACCACGCCCAGCTTCATCTCATGTTGTTTTATTACCTTTGTTGGTATTGCAAGGGGTAGAATGATCCAGGTGAAATCTTCACACATAGTGAGCACTTAATATAAGGTCACTGTTAATTTGGTGATTGTGCCTTTGTACTTCATTATGGATACATACGCATGCTCATCTGTAAGCTCCCTTAAAATGATACAAGAATCATCCTCTAAGACTTCTTTTACAACATGGGAGGTATTTAAGTGTATGGATTTCCAACGATATGTCTGAATACAAGATAAAGACTCCACAATGTCAGCAAAACTTTAATCAGGGAAAGCACTAATCGGAGGCAGTGCTATACATAAATTTGAGGGCGAAGCAATCACAGAGAAACCACACGCATAAGAATTAGTCTTGGATAATGAAAATTTGATTCTATTTGGGCTTTAGAGGTTTTAAACACTATCTTCCTAGCTCTTCATTTCATATAAGGAAACTTAAGCTCAGAGAAGGAAAAGGGCTGGTTTAGGGTAACACAACCAGTTAACAACATAAGCTGAACTAGAGTCCAGGGTTCTTGATTCAGCATTCACTGCTTCTTTATTTGCATTTGCATTTTGAATCTGTAAAACTATCCAGCATTGCCTTCCAATATTAGGATAAGAAGGCCATTAGTTTCTTGTTTTGAAATTCTCAAAAGCTTAGCAGAAACTCAGAGTCAAAAAGATGTGATTTGGAAAGAACCAGGGAATCCAGATAAGCAGTGTAAGCTAGCGAAAACCAAGTTCAAGCTTTTAACATTTGTGCCATTAGAAAACCAATACAGAGCAACTGAAATCCCGGACTTCAGAAAATTAAAGGAAGTCTGCTTTTATGCTCCGCGCTCTGCACAGATCATCATCCATTTGTCAGTGCTGGTTAGCTCATGTCTTTGAATCCATCAAGAGTGGTTTGATTTTCCTTTGTCTATTTGCTGGCTACAAGGCTATCCTGTCCATTCCAGATTTTAGATGGGCTTCCCAGAATCACCATCAACTTTGCTTCTTAGCCAAGTAGAGGACGGCAGAAATGAAAGAGGCCTGCCAGTGTGTTTCTTTTGTGCGAGTTTCCTTGGATGCAAACATGGGAGCAGAGTTTCTGTGGAGCAGCTGGTCTCCCCATTTTGAATTTTGCTGAGGCAGGTAGCTGAACTCATTGAGGAACTCATTGGGTTTTTCTGTCTTGGGAAAGTACTGATAACATCAGAATCAGAAGAGGGTAGATACGACCAGGGATATAGCTCAGTGGCAAAGCACCTGCCTGGCAAGTGCCAGGTCCTGAGTTCAATTCCTGTACCAAAACAAAATAACAACAACAATAACAACAACAGCAAAAACAGAGAGAGAAGGAGGTGGATAAATGGAAAAGAAAATTCATAAGAGTTATGCTAAGGAACTGGGGATATAGCTCAGTGCCACAGTGCCTGGCAAGTCCTGAGTTCAATTGCCGGTACCCAAAAGCAAAAAGTCATGCTAAGATTCAGATTTCCAACCCCACCCAATTCTTCCCTAGCTCTCCTTTCAGCTGCTAGTTGCTTCCCAGGAAGCAGAAAACAATAGACTACTGATTGAATTTAGGTCTAAACATCAGGCAGTTAAAAGTAAGAGAAGTAAAATATAGTTACATTTAGAATGCGAGTCATAAAACTGCATTTCCATTAGGCAGCACAGTCTGTGTGCCTAACACTTTACATGATGGCTCTGAAGCCGAACTTGAAAGCCCATTCATTTGGGTAACTGTTCTCTTGTTCACAGTTTCTAGTGGGCCTTGTGGGAGGTAATGTCTTCTGAGAAAGTGCAAAGGTTTTACAGTGAATAGAAGGAAAAGCATATTCATTATAATTGATTAATTCTAGTTCTTTGGATGAAGATATAGCCATAGGACAGCTCGAGTTTACAGCACAGAGAAACGCATGAATGAGATGGGTGGTTCTTTTGATCGACACAAATCCCTCGGCAGTGTTCGGCTGGCTCTTGGCTGGCCTGGAGGACCCGCCACAACTTCATTCATACATCTGTGCCTTGGCAGTCCTGACTGCAAGACCTGCCTTAGCAGCTCCTGTCATGCAGAGTGCCTGCACGTGGCCTCATCAGCGCGGCCGTCTCGAGGTGATTGAACATACTTTTAAATATACTTTAACTGACAAATTGTAATTGTGGGTACTTTATGGGTACAGAGTGACATTTTGATAATGCGCACAGTGTGTGTAATGATCAGTTCAGGGTAACTGGCATATCTATCACTTCAGACATTTATCATTTCTTTATGTGGCAGTTTAGGGCTCCAAGTACTAGTGATCCAGTGACCCAGATGGAAGCGACCAAACCTTCTGTGATCCAGACTCTGGAGTCCCAGAACGGCACCTTTACTGCGTTCTCCTAGTCATGCAAGTCACTGAGAGCCAAGCCAGATTCAACGGAGCCAATCAGCTTACACCTCTCAATGCAGGAAACACAAAGACTTGGTGAGTGAACAGCTTTAACAAATAGCTGCCCTTAATCAGATTATCTGCCTATGGGACAAGAGGCAGACAGGTCAACAAATCATCCAGAAGCTCCGCCTACCTTGAATACATAACTAGAAAGCCTGTTAAGTAGTCAGAACCTTCTATGACTCAGCAACGGAGGACCTGGAGTTATTCTCGAGTTGTCTCCTGTTAGGCTCCTGTGAGACCCTCCACTTACCCACTCAGCAGTTCCACATCGTGCCACACACAGCCACACACAAGCACAGGGCATGACACAGCCTCATGTCTGCACCCAGCTGGCTCCATCATTCTGATTAGTTCCAATCTAAATGTTCGAACGCAGAAGTTGCAAATACCAGTTATGTGGGCCTGGTTGGTCAGAACTAGCAATTGGTATTGCTGTTCTATCTGCCAGGGCTGTTTACACTCTTCATCATCTTACCACCTCTCACATATCCTTTCAAATTCAGTGTGAGGAGCTGCTTCTTATTGAAAAACTTTTCTTGACTGCCTTCATTTCAATTAGATTTAGATTATTTCCTCTGAACTCCTTTAGTCTTCTCTCCTCCTAGTTTATCTCCAACATCTCTACACTTTCAAATTTTATTGGAATGCTTGATTTATTTGGCTTTCCAGCTGCCTCCAAGAAGAGATGGATTGTTTTTTTCTTCTTCTTCTTTTTCTCCTTGAAATAAAATGGATTTGGAAAAAACAAACAAAGAAAGAGATAGATTGTTAATCCAACAGATACGTCTGTAATTGTGATGTCAACTATTTACCAGGTCCTGTCCAAGAGTGCTACAGATGCTGCGGTGTTTCAAACTGACCCATTCACTCCCTGTACATTTGGATCTTCCAGCCTGGTGGCAAAGGTAAATATCGAATCACTGCAAATTCATTGAGTGTTCCAAAAATGCCCAACTCTGAGTCACACAGGCAATGATAGGGACTGTGTAATCTTTCCCACTGCTGCCATGGTTTCTAGCATATTATAGCACCTCAATACATGGTTAAATGCATGAGTGGATATTGGGGGTACCTTCACTGAATGATAGTTATGTCAGCTGAATGCCATTTCTCCTATTATTAAAGTCTCCCTGAGATTGTACCAGAGTGGGACATGATGCCTTTCTTTTCTTTTTTTTTTTTTTAAGAAAACGGAGCAGAGGTCAAACCCTTTGCCTGCCAGTCAGACCGTGCTAGCCTCTGCTCATCCCTGGAGCAGTCTAATGTCTGGCTGGTAGCTACAAGACAGTGGCTCTCATTAGAAGTTTTGCTTTTCTCCCTGTTAACCTTTGATTTCAACTGTCATGACCCTGTTTATGGATGGAGTACAATTTCCTGCTGCTCATTATATCTAATCCTTTGGAATAATTTGCAGCATCACCTAACCGAGGCTGTCACAAGTTAGACCCGTGCTGTATACACATACCTTGCTCTCTACTGTGTTCTCATTGACGTATTTGGTAGCTAAACTGACCTTTCCTGGCAGGTTCTCTTTCTAATACTGATCTTCCCTGGATATGATTTGTAGGTCTTAGATTCTTAGAACAAAAAATATAGTGTTTGGAATCAAACATAATTGACTTTGAAGGGACTTATCCCCTTGCTAGCTTTATTCCTTGGAGCCTAATTTCACCATCTGTAAAAATGGGGATGATAATCATGACCTTGTAAGGTTAATTGTAACATCTACTGTGTAATTGCTGAGAAAATGCTAGTTCCTTCCCATATTCCAGCCTAGTGTATTGACTTTTATATTCAAAGCAGAAATTATTGATTCCTTTCCCCTCTGGTACATGGTTTATTTTGCAGTGTTTTCCTAGGTAGGGATGGTAGTAGCCTCCAGGGCTGGTTTTGACCACACCATTATCAGAGTTTCTGGACTCTGGTCACGTGGCTGTCTGGCTTCTTCACCTGGAGAATCCAGGCTCCATGGCCTCTAGGACAATGACTTTACTCTAGCTGTAAATTTTTCTTGCAGCCCTAGCTATGTACCAGATAGAAGGAAAGTGCAAGGTAGTGAGGGAGTATTTCAGAGGGGAGACTTTTAGCAGATGCCATACTTTCTCTGCCCTGGGTAGTGCTATGAAGGTATTATTCTCTTACATTTTTCCAGATCCTACCTCCATCCCACCACTCTCATCCCTGAATTTTTGGCCTTGAACAGTAAATTTCAGTGCTGTATGATATGACTGTATCCGTCAGCCTTTCCATTGCTGGACACAGTACCCAATACCCACAGCTTAAAAGGACTTTTTTAATTGGCCCATGTCTTCAGTTCATAACCATCTGGCTCTGAGACAGAAACACCATGAGGGAAGGACGTGGAGGAGCAAAGCTGCTTGGTTCCTGGAATTTGGGAAGCAGAGCAGGGAAGCAGTGCCATAGAAGAATGGGTGGAGGACCAGATGCAGCATTCAAGGCTGTGCCTCCATGACCCAACCTGACATACTCTGAAGTGTGCCTCACTGATTGAGTAGGAGTTTCTTCATCCGGTGATTTCCAGCTAGTGGCACTAGTGAGGGGTGATTGGCTTATGAGAATGCTAAACTCGCAAGTGAATATATATATTCATAAGACACATATATCTTATCTCCAGTGCCTTTCTGTCTTCTCTTTCCGCTTCATCCCTACCGTGAAGTGAGCAGTTCCACTCTGCATGCCCTTGTGCCGTGATGTTATGCCTCACTGTAAACCCAGAAACAAGGGAACCAGTGACCATGGCTTGAAACCCTGAAACTGTGAGCCAAAATGAGCTCCTCCTCTTCTACGCTGATTTCCATAAGGTATTTGGCCACAGTGATGGAAAGCTGATAAAAACAAAGCAGAAGCCTGAGGAGAACCGAGAGAAAGAAAAATCCAGCAAAAGGGAGGTTAGAGAACTCCAGTGAGGAGATTTTTAGAAGGCTACATCATAGTACTTTGGCTGCAGGGAAACTGGGAGGGACATTCCATGCACAGGATCAGGAAAGTAGCGACGCTGGAATTCAGCCGTGCTCTCACTAATGCCAAGGAAGGAAGAACCAGCCCTCCTTTGATCTAGATCCTCAGACTTTCATAGGCATTAGCGTCCACAGTCCTGGCCTTCATCTATAGAAATTTTGTTTCTCTATGTAGGACCAGGGACTCTGCATTTTAACAGGCATCACAGATGATTGCGATGCTGGTGATCCCCTCCAAAACACTGCAGTCTCTTGCCCATGGGGTAGTCCAGGGTTGGGTTAGTAGCTCGGCAGCCCTATAACACTTTTTTGGTGAGCGAAAGTCCGCAAATCACAAAGTAAGAGAGGTTAAGGGACCGTTAGAGGTGTAATTTACCAATACTACACGAAGGAAGTACTGCTGGCATTTTTAGCAGGGCCATTCTTTGCTATAGGGGACTTGTCCTGTGCAATACAAGACATAGATCGTTCTTGGTTCCCATCCACTAGATTCTAGTAGTATCTTTCAGTCATTCTGGTGAGCAATTAAGACATCACCCTGTTTGTTTCCTCATGCCTCCTAAGGGAGCAGTGTCATTCTTACTGGAACCACTGACATTGTAGCCCCTTCATTTTATATGGGAGGAAAATGAGTCCCAGAGAAAAGAGTTCTCAAAGTCTTATGGTGAGCTCTTCTTATAATAATGTACTCTCAAGTCAGATCTCCTCTAGCCTGTATTTCTATAACTGAGTTGAGGAACCTAAATGTAGGCGTGCCTCCCCAACTGGGTGGCAAGCTTTGTTAGAAATGACAGACATTCTACTAGGTCTCTATTGTTTCTGACAGCATCAAGTGCAGTGCTGGCTACATAACAGGCCCCTTGTAGATACTCACTGAGCTGAACTGAACCATAAAATCATCTTTATATGTGGCTCCTTAAAAATGAACAAGGTTTAGAACCCCTCCTAAGTAGTAAGTCTTCTTTGAAGAGTGAATGGATTATTTGTTTAGATTTTACTTCAGAGAGAAGCATTAGCTTATTAGTAGTATGAGAACATTGTTCTGGACCCTGATTCTCACTAGAGTGTACAGGCCAAGAAGGCAGGGAATTTTACCTTTGTTCATTGTTTATCTTCAGTTCCTAGAATGGTACGTGGATATGATTAGACATTCAATAAATATTTATGGATGAAGGAATGACTCACTTTATATATAAAAGGCAGTTTACTTTCTTCAGACAAGGGTAAATGAAGCAAAGGTTTGCAAAGGTTTTATCCCTGGAGAAAAGTAACAAGTAAATATGAGTTCCAAGATAATGTACTTTCAAAGGATAGTTCTTAAAACCCAAAGGCTTTTTGTCATCTACTAAGGGAATAGAGAATTGTCCCTTTTTTGAGCCTACAGTGACAGATGCTGATGACTGGACTAAAGTCTTCAGAGAGAGACTGTTGGTGCTGTTACTCAGTGCACTGTCCCTTTCTCTGTCCTGTTCAGCTCTGTTGAGAGTGACACAGAGAGACCACTGATGGCCTGTGTTGAGATTCACAGATGGCAGGGAACTGGGCAGCCAAGTGAAAGCATTGGCTCACAGAGTCATTGGCTCCCAGCCACAGTCACAGAAGACCAAATAAAAGAGAATGAATCACCACAGGAAAAGAATGGTGGGCTCAAAACCTCAGTGAACCACACAAAGGTGACCCGCTTTGAGAGCAGCAAATAAGAAAAGGCCGTCAGCATTTCAACTGGTGCAAAGATCAACAGTGTCCAGTAGACCGACATTGCTGTTCCAAAGGACTGAAGTGACCCCAAACCCCTA
>PVJX010028891.1:0-23460 GCA_004027295.1 Dolichotis patagonum | reverse complement strand
GGAAAGGAATATTTCTTTTGCACCTATAATAAAGACATACTTTATTACAGGGAAAGACTGTCACTCATAGATGGCTCAGAAAGGTCTCTGCCTGCAGTAGATGGGTCTGGCAGCCAGACTGTAAGAAATATGAGGTTTACTGTGTTGCCTTTCTATTTTCTTACCTTGGAAATTATTATGCCTTATTCCATCATGCAGTCACTACTTAGTGCTCAATACTGAAATGGGCTGCATTTACCAATATTAAACTTCTCTGCTAGTCCAGACTGACTGGCTCTCCCAATTTGTAAGGTCTAATTAGAAGCAATAACCTTCATCTCCAAAGGAATTTCTCTACACACTAGAGACTGAGATGGAGCAACCTGCTTGACTGGCTTTTTAACTTTACAAGAATCTAGGGAGTTAATTCTCCCAAACATGCTGCATTATTGTGATTAAAGTGTTTCCAGACTTGCTCGTCCACAGAGGAGTAACAGAAACGCGTTGCTACCGCCCTTGCAGTCTGGCCTTGTGTTTCCCTCCATGTTCATTCAGAGGGAAATACAGCATTCTTTGATGGGAAAGGTTTCAAGGTTTCCCTTTCAATATAAATACATTGAATTTCATGAAGTGTTGTTTTATTTAAGATTACACATGAGTGACTGAAATTCAACATCCAAAACACATATTCTACAAGAGGAAAAAGAAAACACTAATTCATGAGAAACACGTAGACTCCTAAGACAAAATGAAGCACAAATTAAGAAACAGGATTCATTTGAGGCTGATCAGAATTTGGGGGATACAAATTTTAGGCACGCTGAAATGTATTTCAGGGTCTTACAGATTTCAAACAAGTTTCAATGGCAAAAACCACAAGTAAGGGGAGGGGTTACAGTGATTTGCCAAGAATTTAGACCAGTGTAAGTAGAGTAGTGATCTGTCTTGTGGGAAGAAATTGGGTAACTTAAGTAACATGCATGAAATAGTTCTCAGAAAGAGAGGGACTAAAGCACTAGAGTAAAGAAATTCTTGGAAGAGGCAGAGGGATACGTGCAGGATGACCTGGTGTCCGCACAGAGGGTTGGAATGCTCCTCTTTGATGAGAACTATAGCTCTCAGCACAGTAACTGCAGGAAGCAGCAAGTTGCACAGGTTCAAAGTCTCAGTTCTCAGTTGACATCACTGCAGTCTTGTCCTCTGTGTCTTCTTGGCTATTTTGGGCTACCTCCATCTGCCTTCATCTGTTAGGTTTTACTTTTTCCCCAAACAAAGCTATAAATCCAAGGGTTCACCTAATGCTGTTGAATATGACACTACTGTGAAATGAGTAAAATAGCAGGATTTCTTTTCATATTTATTTAATCTGGATTTTTATAAGCAGGAGACCTCTTGGAGATGAACAAGTCCAATGGTGTCTCTAAGGAAGAAGCAAGCAGCCGTGGTCTTCTATTGCCTTCATTTGCTCTTGGGAGTGTACAGCTCTCCAAGTATTATGGATATGCTCGCTGCCTGCTCATATTTGGCCTAATCTGCTCCTTGTTCTGTCACCTTACCCTTTGGGCATCTGTTTCTCATTACAAAATAACAAGTTAGGCCAAGGTGATCATTAAAGTTCCTTATACCACTATCAGATACAATGGCATCATTGTTAAGCCATCTTCCTTATTTTTGCCAGCTGTCTATGCTTGGATGCTATGTGCTGCATTTGCTTAATATTCTTCTCTAAACCAGATCACGGGAAAACAGATTTAAAATGGTTAACTTCATTTTCAATAATAGAGTTCAAAATGGGTTTGATGAGCTGGTTTAGCTTTAAGAAATACACAATGAGATAAATATTGTTAAAAATTGCATGTGTCCCCTTTAATTATCTTATGTGTCACATGAATCTGCCTGGCAGCAGTCAAAACTAAAAACAAGTAGAGGCTGTAGTCAGAATGCTAATTTTGTACAAGACTTTTTGATGTTCTCCATAATGTTTTTAAAGCAAAAGTGAAGATGTTCTTATAACGCAGAGCGGAATGATTACCTGTTTGGCCAGGAAATTGCTTTTTTATTGTAGACCTGCGAAGTCATGCAGCCATGGGGATTGACTCCTTCACTGAGCATTAAGTGTGAACATTAGAACTCGTTAAGTGTGAACACTGGAACTCTTTAGGGCAGTAGAACACAGGACCAGGAGGTAACTTCTCATTTCACCCCTCTGGGCTTGGCAGTCATAAAAGAAGAGTTGCTACCTTTCCTCTCAATTCAACAACAGCAGGAATAAGACACATGATGCTTCAGATCTTAGCTTTACTAATAAAAGGACAAAAGACAAACTACATATGCTAACATACTGATAAAATGAAATTGCTTCTTTAACCACAGCTTTAGCAGAACTCGTGAGATACAAGTACAAATCCTTCTCATGCAGAACTGCACGCTGACCACCTTCCCCAAAAGCAAGGCAGCTTTTCACTGTGGCTGCACAGGAGAACTTCATAAGGTGCGTGAGACTAACATTCTCTCTCAGTAATTCACAGCTGTGCAGAGAGCAAATAAATAGAACTCATAGTGAGGAGCAAAAGAGTGCTAGTGATGATTTTGTAAAACTAAAAATATATGTCTTGGTTTCAACTAGACAATCGACCAAAACAACTTTCATCCACTCGTCTGACAACACATGATCTTCAAAATTCTGAACTGACTTTAGCAAAGATTATAAAAGCCTAAAATATAGTCTCTAAAGAAAATTGCTGTTGGATTGTGGATACGTTTGCTACATCAAAGCAGGATAGGAGCTTTTGAAACCCTTGAAGTGAGTTTCTCTTAGGCAAATGGATAAACAGAACAAGAATTATATGACTACTAAATATCCAGGAAGAAAAAAGACAGTAGGATGACAGAGAATTGCAAGTTTTACCAAACTGCTGCTTTAGGGTTAGATTGGTGATAGTCACATTTTTCAGAACAGAGGCTCTCGCACTTTCAAAATACAAGCAACACTTTATAGGTAGCCATTTTTTAACAGTGACGCAGTGGGTAGATATGGAGACCTGTAACACTGGGGAGGCTTTCATTGGTAGGCACCACCCCCTTGTTGAGGAACACAGTGATGATCACCATCATGTTAAATTCTGGAAGGTATTACTAAGAACATATTAAGTACATGTTGCTTTCTTTACAGATGAGGAAGTAGAAGCCTGCATTATTTGGTGAATTGCTTGAGTTCCCATGAGTGAAATATGAACCATCACTTGAAATCCGACCCCTGAAAAATGATTTGCATTTTAGAGCTCACTGTTCCTGCTGTACTTTGATTTCATTCTGGTTTATGAAAACATAAAGTGTAATGTAGAAAAAATACAACTTGACCACAATTTAAGAACCATGGATTTCTTTGCTACTCAGTTGAACACAGAGGGAAAAAATTGATTGACTTCCCCAGAACATGCAAAGGAAAGGATAACCCCTCTCACTCACTGGTGAAAACCACAGGTTGGTACTTTGGCTGTGATTGACCTTTCCATCCTTAACAATAACATTAAGGCAAGGCAGGTTGGTGTGATTATTGATCACTCAGAGAGAAAACAAATACATTTCCAGCAGGCAAGTGCCTCTCTTTCAGGCATAGAAATAACTTTGTTCCACTACTAGTCATTCCAGTAGAATTTTAAAACACAAAGATCCTGTTGTCTTTTGATGGACAAAGATGACCTAGAGCATGAAAGTAGCAATTTGTAATTTGGTTATCATTTTAAAATAATACACATGAATGTTCATCAATGTGCTATGAAGTTTTATATATTGAAGAATTTCTAACCCCATCTATAGCATAAAGGATCATCAGAATATGGAAGTTTGAGTCTAGCTAAAGCAAGATGCATTCTTGTCTTGTTACTCTCTTTTCATTGAAAATAAAGTGCCACTGAAGTAAACTCTAGAAGTATCAGTATGTCCCTTTTGGCCTCTGTTTGCTTTGAATGTAATTCATCTACAGTCATTTCCAGGTACAGTGATGGCAGATTTTTGTGCTTTTCAGCAATGCAAACCACAAGATTCATTGTTTTCTTACCACATAAAAGTTTACTTATGGTGATCACTCAATAAAAATAAGAAGTGTACTCCAGGTAAACTTCCCATTATAAGTGGCTTGAAACCTACACTCCAGCATCAAGACTTGATGTGACAAATATACTTTGGAAGAATGAAGCTATCAGCAAAATGCCCTCGAGGATAATAAAACTCTGGAGATAGGAGAGTGTATGTGTGGGATGATGGATCTGTGACCTGCAAAGCAGACTCTATAAATTCTGGCCATCAACACCACTGCAGAAACAGTTCTCCTTCCCTAACGAGCTCCGCGCCCTCCAAGGAGATGGCAGCTCAGCCAGCCCATCAAGAAACAGAGGTCCCTGCAAATGGAGCTCACGCTGCGGAAGTGACTCACCCATGGGCTGAGCCACCCTCTGAGAAAGGATGAAAGGACATGCTGGAGCTAAAAGAGATTTCAGAAGATCCTGAGAGAAAGGGAAGAGGAAGCTATAATTGGGGCTGGGAATGAGGCATAGGAGAGTCAGGAGAACTCTGTAAGCTAAAGAACTACATGGGTGGGTGTGGTAATTAATTTGATTGTGGTCATCATTACCACACATATGTGACATATACATGTGTATATACATATATGCATATAAAATGTGAATATAGTATACTATGAATATAATCTTTGACAATTAAATATTTTTTAAAAATATTTAAATGTTGTACATATCTTAAAACATATGTACATGAATAGAGAATTGACTTTTTTTAAATAGTAATAAGATTCTAACTCCCTGATTATAGCTATTAGGTGAATACTTACATTTCACTCAGCTTTTGTTTGGTCTTACCTAGAATAATTAGTAAACACTAAAACAAATTAAAATGAACATTTAAAATAAATGTTTGGGTTTTTTTCAAAAGGATAAATGAATTAGACATCATCAGTTAGTGCTTCATATCCATATTCTAAATTATGAAATACCAGTAAATGAAAGTTTTTGATATATGTATGAAACATTAATTATATTAATGATAATAAAAATTAAACTATACCACTACCATCCAATTAATGGAAGTAAATATCATCAAACATACAAGTGTTTCATGACCCTCTCTCAGATGTCCCAATTCCTAGCCATTTTGTGTTTATTATTTCCTAATTTAAGAGTTGGTATATACAAGCCAAGTCCTGTTCAACATGTGTATAATCCCAGCCTCAATGGAGATTGAAAGATTAAAGACAGTAGGACTACAGGCTTGAAGCCAGCCTAGGTATCATAACCAGACCTCATTTTGAAGGGAAAAAAATTGCTCTATGGAGTTAATAGCATATATACATCTTACTGTATTTTTCTCTCCTCCCCAAAACAAATTGTGAAATATTTTACTTTTCCATTTTGACCTATTGTTATAATCATGCTATTTCATTTTCACTTCCTGTGTATATGTTGTATGAATTGTCATAATGTATTTATCTGTTTACCTCTCTTCCCAGGATGAATTCCTAGGCTGTACTCAGAATTCTTGTTTTGCTGTGGTTTTAGCTTTGTTTTTTTACTGGATGTAGGTGTTTTAATGAACACACCTATTGTAAAATGTTTCCAGAGATATATGCCAAGACTTTCTTTAGTTAAAATGCCCCGTGGTATATACTGAGATACCATAAATGTGCACATTGAACTGTGGTGGTTCAGGTGAAATGTGGAAGTGACCGTCTAGGAATCCGCCATGGAGACTGGGGGATCACATTAGCCAGTGTGCATGAGGGTCTCTATCTGGAGCTCCGCCCTTTCCTCTATGGTGTGATTCCCCTGCTGTGTTTCTTGGCCCTTTGAACTAGGCATCAGCGCTTCACCACACCCTTCCACCAAAATGGTTCTGTGTTACAGCAGCCAGCCATGGACTGACTCTCCCAAAACCTTCAGCCAAATTAAAATTTCCTCCTTTAAAGTGAGGATGTTGGATATGGTGTCTTAGTGTCAGAAAATTTATGAATATAGTATGTTAATTTTTCCCAAGACGCTCACACAAGCAATGCATAAAATTTTCATTATCCTTATTAGAATTAAGGCTAGGTTTTTTGCTTTTTGCTGCATTGATGTGCATAAATTCCTGTTATCGCTACTTTCATTTCTCCAATTGCTAATGAGTTTGAGGTATTTGCTTTGTATGTACTCAATTTACTGATCTTTTATATTTTGCTGCAAAAGTTCTGTTCATATGTGTCATGGACTGCTTTCTGATCACGTATTTGGTAGGCAGCAGCTTCTTGGTGAGACATTTTCTTTCCTCCTACTTTGTGCTTGATGATGTTACTTGTTTGGCTAATGTGATAGGTGACAGTGACACAGGCAGTGACTTCAGATGTTCGTTATATGGCTTATTCTGTCTTCACACTTAGAAATCTGTTACCTAGGAAGATAAGTCTTCCCACATTCTTTTTATTTACTAGCATTATTTTGGCTATTTGGGGTCACTTACAAAATAATATATATTTTAATAGTTTTTCTTTCCTATACCTACCAAGCTACTTAGAGAAACATCTCATTTTAATTTATGACCACTTAGAGTACAAATCTGCTATAAATAAATAAATCAGAACCCTTTTGTGTCAGATTTCAACTAGGACCTGAAGATTCTTTCGGTAGAAGATAAGTCCTATTGATATAGGAGAATAAAACTCCCAACCTACCATACGTCCAGAATGAGTTCATGTTCTCGAAAATCAAAGAATAATTTGGGAACAATGAAGGTTAAGAGTAGAATATATTATTGAGAGAAACAAGACTTCTGTCCTAGAGAGAGATAGAAGGGGTCCTGAGTGGGTTACCAAAGATTCTATATTTTCTCAGGATTTTTATAGAGTAAAATCATGAGGTGAGGTGGGTCTAAAGTTGGGTAAAACTGGGAACTCGTAAGGTAGACAGGCATGACGTGGGACAGAGCTATGGTCAACCAGTAAGTTTAATTGTTCAGGTAAAATTGATCAAATCGGGGACAAATGGGGAAGCAAGTCACTTAGCCAGTGAGCATTCTTATGGGTCAGTGACTCTTACTATAGTGATTGGGATTCTGACTCCTAGTTTCTTAAAGTGAGCCAGAATTAATCCCTAAGGATTATACTTAAGAGTGTGGTTGCATTTGTTTGGCCTTATGTCCCAAAATCTGGCCCACAGAAAGAGATGAGTGTCCCCGCCAAGGTCACCAGACACCTGTTCCTCTGTGCCAGCTTCTTTGAGGGCCTAGACATTTCTGACTGCCCATAATATTTCTAACTAGCTCAGCTGCCTGTAACACTATGACCTTCAGGGGTTCACAGTACTCTATTCATTTATGGAAAATATCTGATAATGTCACAAGTGGGTCCTGTGTGATACTGAGTTCTTGTTGTTATTTTTATTTTTTGCTATAGCAATACTGTTCCCACAAATTCGTCTTGGTTTTATGAAAAATAACTTTCATCCCTAGCCATGAGTGCTGGTCATGATCACCTATGGCTTTCGAAAAGGAAGGAGAACATCTGTTTGTAAGAATATAGGGAAGCAGCATTATCATCCACCAAATGGAGTTGAACCATTGTGTCTTAGTCATTCTTTTGCCACAGGAACCACAAGTTCTAAATGCTTATTTTAAAGGAAGAGAGGTTTATTTTTGGCCACAATTTCAATCCATGTTTGGCTGGTTTCAAAGCAGAAACAGTGAGGTGGAAGGCATGCCAGCATAAAAGATTTTCAACCCATGAGAGTCATACAGCAAAATGAGAAAAAAGAAGCTGAGACAAGAATACTCCCTTCTGACTGTCCCCCATAGTGCCCCACCTCCAAGTAGCTCCTATATCTAAACAGGTGGTTTTGTGAGTGCATTGTAGATCTAACACTCTGTCTCTGGCTCCCGAAAAACTTACATGTACGCAAAATACAACTATTCTGTCTCTGAGAGGTCCCAAAGTCTTAATATTTCCAACATTGATAAAAAATCCCACTCCAAAATCTCCTCTAGGCTCTTGTAAAAAAGTCAAAGAGAAAGTTACATACTTCTAACATATAAGAGCATAGTGCAAAGTAGAAATAAGGATAAAAAGCAATGGGATTAAAGCAAGACCAAAACCCAGAATGACAAACATTAAATCCTTAATTTCATGTCTGTTGTAGCTTGGCATAATTGACACCATCTTGAGTCTTGCATTTAACTAGTACCCTGTACTTAACCCAGGAGAATGGAAAATTACTCAGGGTATACGTCCCATGAGAAAAGCAGAGTGAAACCACAGGAGAAAAATTAACCTGCTCAACAAAGAAGCAGGATACAGGTGTCCACCAAAAATTAATGTAAGATTCGAGCTAAATTGTTTCCAACAGGATTTTTTTGTGGTTCTCTCTTTTAAAACCTCTGTAACTTTCTTGTTCAGGGCCACTTGTTTGGACTCTGAAATAGTGGGAGGAGGGGGAGGCTGTATACCAGTGGTCCTGAGCTCAGTTAATTAAATTTTAAATTTATCACTGTGGCTGCTTGGATTCCTACATTGTTGCTCACAAACCCACCTCAATGTCCAGCACCCTGAACAAGTGGTAGGAAGATGTGGGTCGCAAAGGACATTAGTAGCCTTGGTGCTAGAGCACGATCAGTTGCAGCACTTAAGGCTTCTTTCTTGGGACGGCTCTTTTCACTTCCTGAAACTTTTCTCAGCATATGTTCCATATTCCTGACATATATAAATTCTTGGGGTCCCCATTGCCCTTTCAGATTACACCCACAAGTTAACACACTGCCTTCTCAGGGGCATCATACCTGGCCTACCATTCCTTCTTTTGTAATCTAGATGGAAGCCCCTTGTATTCCCAAACTCTTGCATTTCACATGCCCGAAAAACTAGCACTACATAGATGGTGCCAAAATTTGGTGCCAGTTCAAACAGTCCCCAGGCCCCATGGATCATTGCTACAGAGATCTCTGAGTGCCTGGGTGACTGAACACTGTGAAAAAATTTTGGGGGACCAATTTCCTAGGTGACCCTTCTGAAGCACAAGGCCCAGGGACTTTCTTCTCAAATGAAAGTTTTACAATTTTGAACCCTTGAGCCTGAAAAGGGGGTGATCTTGCTGATCCTTGGGATGCTTTAACCCAT
The DNA here is from genome assembly GCA_004027295.1 of Dolichotis patagonum. Taxonomy (NCBI): domain Eukaryota; kingdom Metazoa; phylum Chordata; class Mammalia; order Rodentia; family Caviidae; genus Dolichotis; species Dolichotis patagonum. The sequence continues at coordinate 14,327 of PVJX010028891.1, read as the reverse complement.
CTTTCTTATTGTCCTGATGCAAAGTACTTGGCTTCTTTATAATGCTAAGCGTTTCAGCACTCAAGCTTTCCTTGGTCTAAACATTGCAAATGCTTCCTTTCTGATTGTACAACAAATTTTTCAAATCTGCTTTCCCACATAATTGCTACTGTAGGTATGGTTAAAGACAACTTGCAATACCCATGCCGCACCCTGGACACTGGGTTACTTTGAAATTTTCTCCCTAGATTGATTAATTCATCTCAGTCACCGACAACCTCAGGACATAGGTAAAATGAAGACAAATTTTCTGCCAGATGTAACACACATGGGCTGTAGACTTACTGCCAATGGAGTCCTTGTTCCCAGCGGAAACTTTCTAAGCGTGGTCTTTACCATCTGCATTTCTATCAGTGCTCTGATCTTCTGAACTCAGGGTAGAATTCCCTATCAGTGTAGTTTAGAGTATTTTAGGGCTTCTCTAGTCAGTGTGTCCAAAACTTTCCAAACTTCCACAAGCCGCCAATTCCAAAGGCTTTTAATCCACATAGGCAGATAGTCACAGCAAGCACCTACCCTTTCTGGAACCAAAATCTGTCTTAGTCACTTTCTTGTCCCCAGGATAAAATACCAAATACCCAAAATTTTTAAGAAGAGCTGTATTTTGGCTCACAGCTTCAGTCCACAGCTGGGGTGGCTCCAAGGCATAAATGGCCTGGTGAAATGGCACAACAGAGGAAAGATGTGCAACCTGTGGAAGCCAAGAATCAGAAAAAGAAAGGAGAAGTTGAGATGAGAATGCACCCTTCAAAGGCATGCCACCCAGGGACCTGTACCTTCCAGGCAGAACTGACCTCCAAATGTGAGGCTTTGGGGTGAAAATTGAATATTGAACTTTAATAATTCCCTTTATGTTGAGTTCTAAGAAAGGAAAACAAAGAATAAAGACAGCAATCACCCTTCATGTTTAAAGATACAAAGAAAATCATCTGGACCTCTAGGAAAAGTGGATAAGGGAGTAGATAATTGAAGTTTTGATGCCGCACACTGGTCTTTCCTGACCTGAGTTGTCACTCAACTCCTGCTGCAGTAAATTGGCTTCTCATGTAGGTTAGGCTTCTCTGATTAGATACAGAGCTAATAGTATTCAGGATGACTTAATTAGGCCCCAGTCAGCCTCAGTATTTGTCAACCAAAGCTCCTCTCATAGTCACAGCTAGTCACACTGCTTGAGGACACTCATTCCTTACAGATATTTTGTGTATATCTTACAAGAGTAAGCCATGATTCCATCAGCAGCAGCCACAAAGCCCATTCAATGGGGAAAGCTACTTATCAGTGTTCATAGGCATTACGGTACTGAGACTCAGTGTGAGCAATGGATAAAAGGAAATGAAGCTTCCTTGCGAGAATCAGAGGAACTGCAGAAGAATTGAAGAAAGAGGGGAATCTTTGAGTTAGTCAGGAGAGGCAGAAATTCTTGGCAAAAGAAGCAGCCTACAAAAAGTGCAGTGGCAAAATAGAATTAACTGGAAGAAACTTAGCAAAGGTGTTGAGATACAGATCTGACAGCCACATTAGGAAGAGCCTTCTCTGCTATGCATGTAAGGACAAGCAGACCAGGAGTTTTGCATGTGAACATACATGTTTGCATTTGCATTTGAGAAGGTCTGCTTTGATTTGGAGGTAAGGAATGGCGTGCTAGGCAGGAAAATGGCCCAGCAGAATGAGTGCATTCCAATCCCCTGAACCTGTGAAAGCACTGGTAGAGGAAGACCACAGCCAAGGCCTGGCCCGCAGAAACTGGGAAAGTGGGGGAAGCAGCCTTATCACATAAAGTTCCCAGAAGGAATGAGCCCTGCAGGAACCCCAATTTTAGTTCACTGAGAACCTGTGAAACAGTCAATCTATAGGTTATAAGAAAACATTTGGGTTGTATTAAGCCATGAGATTTGATAATTTGTTGTAATAACCACAGACAACTAATACTGATGGTTAAACTGCTGGCAGGGAGATAAATTGAGGAAGCTGCTAAAATCCATATCAAGGAAAATATTTCATGGAAAGTGGTCATTTATTCTGACAAACGTGTGGTTTTTCTGGAAAGAGCAAATGCAGGTAAAATTTGTCCTAATGATTAAATTTTCCACAAGAACATGAAACATAATTTGTTTTGAACAAAGATGAATTACCCATTTGCAGTCAATATCTTTCCATTAAGAGCACCGTCTCTTTATATCCACAATGAATAAGCAGAAAAAAAAAAAAAAAACAACAAGCTCTCTAGATCTTCGAGACCTAAAAGAAAATTCCTTCTGGATAAATTAGTGAGAGATAATTTGCATCATATTTTAATAATATAATTCTTTTAATTGGCCACTAAGCAATGTCATGCCATTATTATTTACCAATCAATCTCTGAAGGACACTTTCTTTTTCCTCATGCTTACATTTAATGGGAGCTTTCATACACTTTCTTAGGCTGTAGGTCATGGGCCATTGGCTGCCGATTTAGTTCTCCCAAAGTCTATTTTATTGATTGAATTTATAAATTATGAAGACAGCAATGTAACACAGTTTAGAAATCCTGAAAACCTGGCTTTCTATGTAGCTGAGTGGTCCTGGGCAGTAGCTGAACCCTCACTGCATATTTTCTGCATCTGTAACAAGGAAGGGGGGAAAACCTAGCTCTCTTCTGTTATTATTGTGAAGATTAAGTGAGATTGTTGTTCAAAGCATTTGGCATGATATATAGCATAGGTGGTAACATTTTAATAAAAGTAATTGTTTTCATTGTAATGTTTGGTTCATACAGAAGCAAATGAAGCAATATAAGAAGATATGACATACATAGTTCATTCTGAGTTTTCTATTACATTTTTGCGTAGTAGGGCTATTCTCCCTAGCTAATTTTATGTTGTTTTGCAGTTGACTGAGACTATGGGGAAACAAACTGTGTGCTAGAGTAGCCAAGACAAGTGGACTAAGTCCTCTGCATATTGGTACAAAATGGGGAGTAAGGAGAGAACCACTTCCAAAAGAGTCTAAATTTGAACTGTAAATTAAATGATGATAAAGATTCGATGGTGTTTGAAATAAAGAAGATTTTATGTGGAAAATTACAGGGTTGTGTGATGTGGAAGTATAATCCACTTTGGCTAAACTATAGAAAATTCATTTCAGTGGGCATGCAGTATCAAATAGATGGATTTCAGCAGAAATGGAACCTTACACTAGGTGAAATTTTGCTTATTAGTGATTGAGGACTCTTTGGTTAGTCCGTACTCTGATGTGATAATCTTGGTATCCAAGAGCAAGTGGAATGAAAAGCAAGATATTAAAGATCACTATTTTTTTTTTTTTTTTGTACCGGGGATTGAACTCATGACCTCGCGCTTGCCAGGCAGGCGCTTAAGCCACTGAACTAAATCCCCGGCCCCAAGATCACTAATTTTTTAAAAAGTAAGAACAAACAAAACATTCTGACCACACATATGTGAGAGAATCTAGTCTTGAACCAATGCTGCTCTGAACTAGAGAATAAATTAGGAAACTAAATCTAGAAGCATTAAAGTATAAAGAAAAATTAATTCATGAGAGTCTTGAAATGTTACCACTATGACAGTAGAAGCATAGTTACAATCACAGGATGGAACTCTCACCTAACAATAAAAATTGCAAGGAAATACTTTCTAACATTTACTGGCATGTAAAAATGAAATATCTATTTCTGAGAGAATAAAAGCAAGATACAAAATAGTGTGCATCATGATTTCAGTATTGTAAAGACAATTACATAAATATTGTACTAATCACTACTTATGGGAGTAGTTATGAAGGAAATGCTGCTATTTTTAATCTAATAATAACGCATCGCTTGATTTTGTAACAAAACATGTTATTTTAACCATAGCATTTAAATATGAAACAATAATAAAGTTATAAATTAGACAATCAGTAAGATTACAAATATGTATCTCTCCTACAAGTTACTTAGACCTAACAGACCTCCATAATTACATGTTTCAATGAATGGATGTTTAGCAGAATGCTGAAATAATCAAGATGAATTTTAAATTACTCAGGATTGAAGGAACTGAGACTTGATCTTCTAAGTGTAATTTCTTTTAAATTATCAAAGTGGATTGCCACCAACCCTCTGTCTTCTCACTCGTAAAATGGGAATTTCTCTTGCTAGACTGAAGGCATGTGAGGGAAATAGGCCACGTATCTGAGTACTACCGAATATTTATAGTTTACCTGCTCTGAAACTGTCATCGGTAACTGTTCACAGTAGGAGAGCTGAGACCTGGCCTTCTGCTATTCAGTTTTCCATTTCAGGATGTGACTTCAGTCACCTAAGCCAGCAGCCGTGACAGTAAAACCCTGCTCTGCAGCACAGTGTCAAGGCGTGGTCTTGTCCTGCAGTAAACCAAGTCCCCCAGTTACCACTGCAGGAACTCTGCAGCCCACCTGACTTTCTGCTTGTGGCACGTCTGTGTTATAACAGCATTAGCTCCAGAATTATAATTCTTCCAGAAAATTTTACACTATTGAATACCAACCTCTTTCGACTTGCAGCCATAATAATAAATTGTAAAATAATTATAGATTCAATTTTTGTGTTTTCTATTTCTTTACAGATCTGTGAAGGAGAGGAGGTGTCCCCTACTTCTGCAGATGTTAACTTCTGTAAACACACTCTCATCAGCAAGGCCACAGTCATATGCATCATGCGTGTGGCCAAGAGCACCTCAGCTGCGTTCTTTAACATTCACCCTCCATCCACTGCCTACCGTATTTACTAAATATCAGTCAGCCTTTGCAAGACAGAGAATGATAGCTATTCCCAAACCCTATCACTCAACAGCCTTAAAACGTCTGGAGGGCAATTCTCCTGTAGGCAAAAGAGAACACCAGAATGAATCCATCAAAGAAATGTAAAAGAAAACCATTTTTCCCTCAAGAAAAAAAAAATCCATGGAAAAGAAATCAGAAACAGCCAGCTAAATTAAATGCAGTGTTTTCCCCATCTGTCCCCTACAGGAAAAAATGAAATGGCCCCTTGCTGAAAGCTGGTCGTGTTTTTCATCTGCTATAATACACAAAAGCAGTTATGAGTTACTACACTCCATTCATTTGTCAGTAAGCAAGGAGTGAGTCCAAAGAAGAATGAACCTTGCTCAAGAAGGGTACAGTTATGCAGGACAGGAAAGCCACATACACACATCATTAATGCAGGGTTATCACTGAGAAATTATTAAAAATTCCAAGAGAAGTGATTGCTTTCTGCTGCTGTGACCTGGACAGAAAAGGCTCCCAGCCTCCTCCACCTCACCACCCCACTGTCATCAGTTCTGCCGTAAAACCCGGGACTCACATAATAGTCCTTTCTCATGGTTTCCAAGGATTCATCTGTACTGTAGTGGATATATATGAAACCACTGGAGAGCAGAGATAACTCAGATTGCCTTTTCATAGTGGAGATTCTGCATGTTACAGAATGCAAGCGAGGTTATATGTTAAATATAATTTTGCTTCTCAAATGAATCAGTTCTTTAAAAAAATTTACCATAGTAAAAATATTACTATAATATTACAGTGGCACTAAAATTGAAGATGATACTCATAGGACATCTGAAGTATTATCTCCCTTAATTCCCAAATTGATGAGTGTTGAGATTTTAGAAAAATATCTCTTTTTTTTTACTGTGTGGATTTTTCGATAGTAATAAATGTATTGCATTTACCATTTTGCTACCTTCCTTCAAGTGATGTAATAGTATTCTCTAGCACCACAGGTTTTTGGCAGCCTAAAAATACATACTTTTATATAAAAGTATACTTTTATATAAAAGACCTCTAGCTGCAGTTATTCAGGTAATTTCCCATTTGTCATTGAAATGCTGCAGTGACCCTAATACATAGGTGCTACTGTGTATATATCATAATCAAAACTCTAGAACTGCTAGGAACACATTTGCATATTTTGGTGCATATTTTAATTAACTTTCCTGGTCAGGAAATCAGATATTGTTGATTTTTTCTCTAAATAGTAAGAGGCCAAGATCACAGAGCCAATTAATGGCAGAATCTGGCACTCACTCCCGGGGACTTTCTGACTGAAGTCACAATGGCTGTGCTCTCTGTCTCTCTTTGCTCTGTGTGGAACCTTATTCTTTTCTCTCTGGGCCCCTATAAACCAAGAACACTAACATCTGTGACTCTAGCGCCTGGCTCTCTCCAGGGTCCCACACCTGTATTTCTATCTGACTAAAACACATTTTCCTCTAAAATTTCTGTATATTTTTAAAAGAAATCTTCCATTATTGAACTGTTATTTACCCAATTCTCCTTCAGTTTTCCTAGTGTCCTTACTCCAAGTTCTGTACCTCTTTCTACCTTTTCTCTAATAAGTCAGAAGGTAGGCCTAGCAGGTTCATTTACTGAGTATCTGCTTAGAAATATTCTTCTCTGTTGTCATTGTCAGGTGTTCAGCCCATCACAATCTCTTGGTTCGAATGACCAGAACAAATTCCAATGTGTTAACCTGCAACTTTTGTTTATTTATGTTTCTTTCTAATCCATTTTTCATACTAAAGCTAGTAATATACATATATAATATATATATATTATATATATGAATAAAACCAAGCAAAACAAAACAAAATAGAATAAAGCCAATTAAAACAAACCAGTGTAAGGAACACAGGTCTTCAAAAACAATAGGATATCAACAATGGTTACCATAAAGCCTCTTGTTTCTGCAAAATAGCTGCAGATACCTTCAGACTTAGTAAAAATCCAACAAAATAGAACAGAACAGAACCAATTAAAAAAAAACAATGAATACAATAAAGGACTTCACAACAAGATAATAGTAAATCCAAAATGGCTACCTTAATATATCTTGTTATCTTTGAAATAGCTGCCCATGCCAGATATAATAAAATCAAACAAAACAAAACAGAATAAAACCCAATCCAACAAAACAATTAAAAATGACACAGGACTTCAAAACAAGGTAATAGGGAATTAACAATGACTACCACCCTCAGAAGGAGATCCCCCATATCTGCTACACTGTGTACTGTTACCCTCTGAATGGGTGCTCAGACCACTGACTTTATGCCTGCAAAGTCAGTGAACACTAAACACTGCAAGCATTAAATTGTGTTTTACCTCTTTTTTTTTTTTTTTTTTTTTGGTACTGGGGATCGAACTCACAACCTTGCGCTTGCCAGGCAGGCACTTAAGCCACTGAGCTAAATCCCCAGCCCTAAGTGTTAGTGTTTTACCTCAATATCAGCTATCATCGCAGCCTGATCTCTGGATTGGGCAGCCGCTTATGGAAGCGGCAGGGCGGGGGTGGGCTCTTTTTGTTCCCCAGTCCGCAGGCCGGAAGGCGCTGGCATTTGACTTTCCGCGGCAGCCTGCACGTGGTGTTGATCCACAGGGAGCGCTTGCTCTTGCTGACTTCTTGTTTTCTTCCCTTGTCGTCTGTGAATCAATAATATACTTTAAAACGTCTTTAAAAACCTTTCTCGATTAATATATTAAATAACTCTCTACCACGCTCCTAATGGTCTTGGCTTCATTTTCCTTACTCCTTGGCTATATAATTCAAGTCAGATGATCCACTGAGACCACAAACTTTAGGAATGTTCAAGCCTTAAGCCTTATTCTCCCCACAGACAGGCTACTGTCTCCTTTGTCTTTCTCTTTTCTTCTGACTTCCACTCCTCTTTGAGTCTCTCCTGTCCCTTCATCAGGAAATCCTCAATTTCTAATGTTGAGTTGTTAAAATTTATATATGCATGTATTATGTTATATGTGTATATTAAACCACAAACTAAATTCTCTTTCACTATCCTCTGTGTTCTTTAACAGCTGACAGGGAGTATTTTGTTCATCCATATGACTGTAGCTAGTGGCATGTTGTGTAGCACATGGAATTTAATAGCAATCTCATGCTCTTTCTCTGCTACCACTTTGTGTATAACACCACTGGTTCAACTACCCAAGGAACTCCATCTATCCTAAAATGCATTCCTCAGCTGTGGCAGAAATTCCGTAAGCCACCGTAGAGTGCTGACAGAGAGAGCTAAGAACACACAGAGTGAAGGTGACATGGTATAAACGAGTGACCCCAACGTTATTCTTAGCCCCTTTACCTCTGAAGCACACAAGCTCTACCCAAACCCTGATAATTAGAGTATTTCAAAAGGGAGCAGATTCCAATGCCTGTTAAATCATAAACTCAGCAGGTTTATGGATGGTTTAAGAAATTTTGTTTAATCATTCCTCTGTGAAGACCATGTCAAATACACTGCATGAAGTTTGCTTTACTTGAAGTTTGTCTTATATTCTTTCACATATACACTGAACTTTTGTGAGAGTATGTAATTTAAAATGAGGACATTCCAGAGCATTTGTAGATAGTTTAATTTCTTTTCTAAAAAAATTTATTGGAGCCCTAATTTCCAGTGTTTGATATCTCTCTTGATTTAATGACTTGAAGAGGAAAATTAGAGCATTTGGATTCATTTTACATTTACATAGTTTCATAATTGGATTTAAAGTAAAATCCTGCATATAGCTACTCAATAAATCTATCTATGGCAGTAGTGACAGGGCCCCAGGAGAGCAATACGTGGGATATTTTTGTGTTTTTATTTCCATTCCACAATTTAAGAGACTCTTGGAAGTTATTTATCTAGTATTCCTGTGTTATACCAACTTTTAAGGAGAAAACACCTGGAATATCACTGAAGGTCACATCCGCCTGCATATTTTCTGAGAATTTGGGGCAAGTCATTGAAATGTAGTTTCACTATTCAAATATAAATCAGCAAAATCAATACTTAGATAAAAATATGGTAAATAAATGATAAGATTTGATGGCTTTTATAATAAATTTTTATAATAGCCAGAAGAATTAAAGCATCAATTTTTAGGTTTTATTTTTATTAGTTCATGTTTTCAATACATAGCGATAACATTACTTATGGAGAGTTGACGCATGTACATAATGCATCTTAATTCATTTTTTAACCCTTTCCCCTCCAATCTTCCCCTTCCACTCATCTCTCAATCCCCTTCCCATGTGAGAAAGATTTATATCCCTACTTCTTAATATGAATAGATAGATAGATAGATAGATAGATAGATAGATAGAAGATAGATAGATAGATATAGAGAGGATATAGATACAAATATATTTGTGTGTGTTCTTTATTTATGGTTGAGGGTTTCTCATATGAGAGTTACCTTATTATGTTTAAGCTGAGTGTCTGACTTATTTCATTTAACATTGTGGTCTCAAGGCGTAGCCATTTTCCTACAGATGACTCCAGTTTATCCTTCCTTACAGTAGAGTAGTAGCCTGTTGTGTATAAATACCGTATTTTTTTATCTGTTCATCTTTTGATAGGCATTTGTGTGCTTCCAAGACTTAGCTGTTAGGAATTATGCTGCTATATCATGGATATGCTTGTGTTACTGTTATATGATATTTTTAATTCTTTCAAGAAAATATATAGAAGGGGAACATCTGGGTCAAATGAAATTTCTAGTTTTAGTTTTTTGAGCAATCTCTGTAGTAATTTCCTAGTGGTTGTAGTAATTTATATTGTCACCAGCAATAAATATAGTAATGTTCCTTTTTCCCTGTAGCCTCACCAGCATTTGTTATTATTTGGCTTCTTGGTGATTGACATTTTTAATGGAGTAGGATGATTTTTACTTGCATTTCTTGAATGGTTAGAGATGATGAATATTTTTTCATTTAGCTATTTTTATTTTTCTTCCTGACAAGTAAATGTCTGTTTACTTCAATTTCCCATTTTTTGATGTGCCCTTTTATTTGAGGAGGTCTAATTTATTTGAGTTCTTTATCTATTTTAGCTGTGAATCCACTGTCTAAGGAATGGCTAGAGAAACCTTTTCCCATTCTGTAGGTTGTTTCTTCACTCTTTCAGTTGTCTTCTTGCTGTGTAGAAGCTTTTTAATATGATGTGATCCCATTTGTTGATTTATGATATTATTCCATGTGCAACTGTTTTTATTATTCCATGTGTTTCTGTTTATTCCATGTGTTTCTGTTTAGAAAATCCTTGCCTAACCCATCTTCCTTGCTTTCAGTGTATATATTTAATTTTAAAAATCAAATGATAAAACTTATGGAATGCAGGATGGGATATTTACCAAAAGTGCACAAAAATAAAAAACATTTTCAATGAAAGAGAAATTTCAAAAAGAAAGAGTTGACAGATTTCCATATAATAAAAAAACCCTCTAAATGGAAACCAATAAACTAAATGATCTAGAAAGACTTATACAAAATTTACGACAGTGGCTTCCTGTGTGATGGAGGTATCATACACACCAAAAGAACACTGCAGATTTCAGGTTTATCTTAACCAAAATCTTTATTATATTAGCCACTAATTACTGTATCCCAAGTCTTGTATTATGGACTATTCCATACTATCTTATGAAATTGTGGAAGTGGCCCTGTTCAGAAATTATTGAGACTATTCTCCTGTGCTCACAGAGAAATAGGGGCAGTGGAGCCACTGGTGCTAGGCTACAGGTGTTAAATATTTGCACAGACACTAAATCTTTATATTTGTTAATATTTCTTTATAAGATAAAGCACAGATTGGCATTTTTAATGAAATTTCTACACATCTAGGGGATTTATGTTCTTGAAAATGAATATAATTATTAAGGAAAATATCAATAGATAACAAATGACAGTCGGTTGCATGTCATCATTTTTACTGCTATGAAAACAATTTAACAGTAGAAAAACCCATATTAACCATAATTTTATTGAGATAATGTCTACAAGTAAAACACTTTGGAATCATTTTACATTTCAATGCATCATTGTTCATCGACATTTAAATTGTGATGTGAATTACGCTTGCCATAGTATGAATTGCTAAAATGAAAATACATTTACATACAAAAATGAAAACAGGGTTTGAATGTGATGATTTCAAGAGGTATTGAAAACTTTCCAGATTATATATTTATCTTAATATATTTTAAGATAAAGTATCATATGATTTGTTTACTTATTTGATGCAAATACATGATATATTCATAGAAACTCCTGTACAGAATAACACATTTCTCAGTAAAGGTCACAATTATATGAAAAGCCAACTAAGTTACTGTCATATGGTAATTAAAACTGGTATTAAAACTGGTATTAAGACTGGTAGAAGTCTTAAAATATTTTTTAGATTGTAGCCTAATACACAGGAAATTTGAAAGATAATACAAATAATTTCTAAATTTTTTGGACCTAGTTTCTTTTATTTTTCATTGTTTTGGTTCATTTGTCACAGCTAAGCCAAACTACTCAGATTTCATTTGTGTTTCCCTAACAACCTTATTCTGTTTCAGAATCTCATCCAGGACAGCGTATTGCATCTCCTCAGCTATGATCCTTTCAGAGACATTCCACAGTCAGCATTGGCAGTTTGAGGAGAGTGGCCAGGGATTTGTAGGGTGTGCCTCAGTTTAGGTCTATCTCAACTTGACTTTTTTGTGAGAGGATTCTGGTATTGGGACAAAGACCGTGGATGCAACGTGCTATTCGAACCACATTACATCCAGGGTACAAGCTATATCACCATGAGTCGCCTAGAATATCTGCCCCAAGTTAGAATCCACGAGGCTTCTTCACTAAACTCACATCGCCTCCATTTCACCTGTACTATCGGAAAGAAATCCACACCTTGGTCCACCTTAGTCCACCACTTGGTCCACACCTGAGCCACTGGAAGAAGCAGCCTCCCACCTCCTCAAGGGGAAAGTATTTATTTACAGTGATTGAAATCCTTCTGGATGAAAGATTTGCCCACTGGTCCCCATTAATGACATGATTATTCATTCCTATCATTATGGATATGTCAATATTTACTTTTAGTGTAAGTCATAGTAGCTTCTATGTCACTTTTAGATTTACCTCCATCTTATTTATTTATTTACTTATTTTATTTTTGTACTGTAAATTCAACCCAAGCTCTTTGTGCTGAACTATATTCACAGACTTTCTTCTTTATTTATTTACTAACTTTTAGACCAGTTCTTGTTTGGTCAGTTATTTACTCAGGGTAAGTTTGAACTTGAGATCTTTCCTCAGCCTTCCAGAGTGCTGGGATTAGAAGCCATTTTGGTTTTATCAAGTGCTTCTTTAAAAATGTTGCAACTGGGCATGGTAGTGCATGTCTCTAATTCTAGCGTTTGGGAGGCTGAGGCAGGAGGATCAACGCAAGTCCAAGGCCAGCCTGAGATACAAAGTAAATTCAAGGCCAGACTGAATTGCATAATGAAATCTTGTCTCAAAGAGACAAAACAAAAAACAAAAAAAACACACAATGTTCCGAGCTCATCTTGTATGTTCCCTGCAACCCTCTGAAAATCAGCCTTTTTTTAAAACAGGTCCTGGTTCTTTCAATGAAAAATGGTAACAGAAAGCAATATCTAGGTACTGGACATAGCAATTTTTTAAACACATGATTTGTTCCAGGGTTAATGGTCCATCAATAACAGGATAAGGCTTACAACCCAGGTTCCTGGATCCTCCCCTTTGCATTCCAATATTGTGTCAATGTGGATGCATTTTCTGTTTAGTCATGTGCTCAAAAAGAAATTGGTTGGTAGGCTACCCTCTGGAGAACTTTCACATCCATCTACTCTTCTGCTCATAAATTACACCTTTAATCACATGCTTTTCTGTTTTAAAGCCTTTTAAATGCCTTTTGGCCATTACATATGTCTGTCTCAGCTTTTTAGTTGCACAATTACCTCATCATTGACTCTTAAAGGGCATATACCCTTTCTTCCTTACAGGTCCTTGGGCCATCAAATTGTAATGTTCTTTTTCTTGTGCATTAATAATCCCTGAAGAAACTTCACATGAGGGCTGACTGCTGACCTGCCAGCACTCCATGCCCATTCATAAAGAAACACTTGGTCACCATTCCCCACGATTAACTTTATAGTCTTACCTGTTATTATGGGAAATATTATGACCCACTATCTCAGCTACTTTTTTCATTACCAAGACAAAATATCTGACACCTGAAATTAAAGGGAGAAAGGTTTATTTAGCTCACAGTTTGAAGAGCCCATGATCAGCTGGTTCTAAGGCAGGGAGGCATGGGGAAGGGGACACAGAGAGAAACTGTTCATGACAGATAGAAGACAGCAAAGACAACAAGGGACAAGACCAGCCTTTTTCTGTCCCTTGATGGTATTCAGGTTACTGGGATTAGGGCAGTGGGATGATTTAGTAATTATACACCTTTAATCCCAGCATTGCACCAGGAATCAATCAACACTATAGATCCAGCCACTGCTGAAAAATCCCCATCTATAACTGCATGAGGCTTTGGGGGAACGTTTAACACAAATCAAAACACCCACTAGCAATATTTCAGGCATAAGAAGCCGGCTTTGATTCTATACATGGTAAAAGATTGGGGAGAGAAATTTGACAATACTATATATAGATTAAAAATATCTCTTCTATTTTTGTTTAGGAAGAAAATATTTGTGTATAATCTAAGAAAATTTTAAATCTCACTTTCTAAAAGAAAGAAGAAACTTAAGTTTTTACCATTTTAATTGATTTCAAAAAACTGGGATAAATAGCATTACAGGTAAAGTGAATTAAGGGTTCTCCATAGCTGTATTGACATACTGCAGTGCCTTTATTCCTTGCTGTTCTTCAATCAGTTCATCACATCCTATCGAGGGTTCAAAAATAATTGTTTAGGCACAGAAAAAAATGGATAAGAAACACAAGTAAAGGGGAAAGGAACAAGATTGAAATGTCTAAATCCTACATTAGTTCTAAAGGTTAGAAAAGAATGCATATTTTGTTTCTAAATGTCAATTTAATCTGAGTGGCAGTAAAGCTTGAATAACATTTGGATGTAATGTAAAACTTCTGAAAATGAAGCAGTTGCCTAGCTAACTGCTTGTTTTGCTTGTGGGTGAACTTCACATTTGACTTGCAGCTGATGGATAGCTGAAACATTATTCCTATTTGGAAGTATAAACATAAGAGTGGGCTATTATCAGACAGGAAGAAAGAAGTTTCCTTTGTTGGCCAGTGATCAGTCTGGGATGACTGAGGCTCACAGGCAAGAAAATGAAGGAGTTATGCAGTCATCGGACTGGGTGCCTACCAGGACTAGAAAGAGCAAGTATTGAGCATTAGTTTGGCTAACCAGGACTTTCAAATGTCTGCTAGGTCTGTTGTCTCCAGAAATGCTTTTTCTGAGGTGAGTGTGGTAGAGGAGCTAAGTATATTATACTATGTT
>PVJX010028890.1:0-23570 GCA_004027295.1 Dolichotis patagonum | reverse complement strand
TCCTCCTCTGTCCTCTCCAAAAATAAGCAGGTTATGTTTGCTTATTTCAAATTCAACCGTGACATTTTCTCAAGGAAAAAAAAAAACCTGGGACCTTAGGTGAAGCTTGAAGTTCACTTCACGCTCCTGAAGGTTTATTTCCATCAGGGAGAAGACGGTTGCCTCCCTCTTATCTCCTACATTTAGGCACTGTGCTGAAAGCAGGAGAGTCAGCGCTGAAAAAGGGAACAGAATTCTGATTCTAAGGTAGTGAAAAATGCAGATAAGAAAATGGAAAATCTCAGCATTAGATGCAAAGGCAATGATAGGAAAACACAGGTGGGAAGAAAGCGTACCACAGGCGCCCAGCACTGGCGTGGGGAGCTGAACCTTCTGAGTGAGTGATTTTTACAGAGGCATAAAAGGGTAACTGCGAACCAGGGTGGGGGAAGAGCGCTAAAGTCAAAGGAACAGCTCCTGGCTCCTTCTCAGGCCAGGCTATTCCCTCACCATGCCAGTCTATTTTCCCTGAGGCCATAATTATCTGTGGGGTTATTTCTATTTTAACTCCTAAGGAGTCTTTCGGCTTCATGAACTTCAAAAATGCTTTTGTTGATGCTTAAGGTAAACAGAAACTTCTGAAAATTTCAGTTTGCAGCACGTTTTCATTCTAGTTCAAGGCTTGGGCTTAAAATAAAGTTTCAAATGCCGTATTCCACTCCTCCTCCAACACACAGCATAGTTTGGTCCATTCTCCAACAGTAACTTGACTCCTTGCACTCACACGGTACGAGGGATTATTGAAGAAATCTACACAACGTTGCATCACATTTTTAAGTCTGTGTGAGAGAAATTTATTTATTCCTTGTGGAAAAATTTATGAAACCTGCTGGTGCTTTTTAAATGTATTTTAAGGCAGGTTCTAAGGCTACCTGTTAGCAACAACTATTTTCACTGTACTATAGGAAAAGTTATTTTAACTCTAATGTGTGTGTTTGTGCTAGATTTCACTTACTTTTTCTCTGTGCTTTATCCACTCAGTAGCTGCAGAGCACCTGCATTGTCCTGAAGACAGAATACGGTACTTCAGTGCTTTCAAAAACAGTCTTTAGACATGAGTATTCTACAATTGCTAATCAAACTAAAAACTTAATGTACTAATCTCTAATCTTCCCATGTACAATATTTAATAAAAGGTAGAAATAAGATTTAGGGGTTTTCTAAGAAATAATGAAAAAGCAGGTGACATTTCAGATTGTTTAAAGACGCCATATGAATCTTGTTCCCTGAGTCACATTAAGAGCAGGTCACAGTGAGTAAGGAGATTACATTTATATTCCAGTAGGTATTTTTTATTTACTGAGTACCTGAATTTACTGGAGCTTTAGTTTCCGCACTGTGAAAAATGAGTTCATATATCTACTAACAACTGGTTACTGAGTGCCTACTATGTGCTAGACATTAGTGTAGGCCTTGGGAACCCAGTAATAAGCAAAACAGCTATAGTTCCTACATTTCTGGTTCTTAAAGTCTAACAAAGACAAGACCTAGTTCATGGATTTTGGGGAATAGTGGGTGTTATGCAGTGGGAAGTGTTTTATAACTTGCCAAGTGTCACAAACCCAGGGAGCCTGAACAGAGGGCCTCGTCCCTCTTTCCGTCCCCCCAGGCGCCCCCCCCACACAGCAGGTCTTAGGTGGTGACTTGAACGGACGCAAATGTGTTCACCGGCACAGTGGCTGTAGAGGCCATTTTCTACTCATTCCTACACGATGGTTTGTGAAATAATTTAAAGTGACTTACAAAAATTGATTTTCAATAAAATGCATCATTTAAAACACGAAAAGACTAGCTATGAGTTTAACTATAGTAGGTAATATTTATTAAGCTTACACACCTGTCACAGGGTCTGTTCTTGGTCAAATGCAGAAAATAAGAAATTGTTATATATTATCATTGCAGTCCCTCAAAATCAACATGCATCACCATATGTACTGCTTTTAAGATAAATATCTGCATGGCTTTTAATGACTTCATGGTGTTCTTATATCACTATTAATAATATGCTGGTTGACATCCTTGTAGTTAACTCTTTGAATATATTATTTCTTCAAGATCAAATCTTTGTATTTTTCTATAGGAACAAAATGATCATGAAATAGCTTAATAAAAAAAATTGTGTACTTGTACTTTCAGACTTACCAAAAAATGCTTTAATATTTGTTTTTCAAGATTTCATGTTTTAAGTTATATCCACAAAATATTGAGAAGTTGTTTTTCTATCTTGAAAACATCACAGGAGATACACTTAATTGCCTTTTATAACTGATCTGATAATGAAAATAGGAAAAAGATGAGTATTTCAAAAATATTCTCACTGCACCAGAGTGTAAACTGAAACAAGATTATAGGATTACTACTTGTGTGACCTGGAGAATTTAATGAATGATTTCTTTACCTCAAAGATTGTTAAATCTGGGTCTAGTCTTTCTGGAACTTCAGGAAGATAAAGCAATTTGAGGAACAAATACTGTTTCTTAATGGCAACACTTTCTATTCTCCTAGAAATAAATTCTACAAATATAAAAGGGCATCTTAAAGAGCAAACAAATTAAAACCATCTTGTGTATGCAACTCCCCATACATATCAGGTAATCAGAGTGTATTTAGAAATACACCAAAATTAGAAACACACCAAAAAAGAAAATTGAGACCTTGGTTTATATTTAAACTTTAATACTTGAGAAAATGTATGTTAAAATTGGATACAAATATTGCTGGCACAAGTAAAGAATAATATACAGATGTGGATTTGAGTAGTCAGTTTGGAAGTCAGGATGTAAGAATGTGTCATAACCACCTGCTACTGAAAGCCTTTAAAAAACGACAAGATTTTAAAGCAGTTCCAAATGAAGAGGCTGGAGAAGAAATGATTTTTTTTCCTTTAAAAACTCCTCTGCTATTGAGAATTATAAACTCAGTATAGAGAGGAAAGTTCAAAGTCATTTAATTTAGCAAGCTATTTTGAAGACACAAGCCTTAAAGATCTACTGGAAACCTGAAATGTGTAAAAATAATCAACATTCCCTTTTCCTCTGAAGTTCTACCTATTAATCACATTAACAAATTATAGAAAAAAATAAGAACTCCATTTTAAAAAAAGCATACATTATTTCTTCTTCCAGGCACTTCAGTAATTTATAAAACATAAAAAAGAACTTATAAAAGCTGCACTATTAAGAAGTGAAATTCAAACTTCAACAATGTAAAATCTATCTTAAAAATTGTGAAAGTGATTAAAAGCACTAGCACTTTAGGAGAATGTCAAAATATATTTGAAGAAATTGTCTTTCAGGTATTGTTTCTTCCTATAAAACCTGTACAAAATAAGGTGTAAAGGTAAGCTCTGTATAAACATTCATCCAACATGAATATAACTGGAGAAATTCCCTCTTACTAAAGAATAGATTTACAAGTTGATTTTCAACTTTTCAAAGAAGCAATTCTTTGATTAACTCTGGAATTTGGGCTCAGTACATGTGGGATACTTTCATTTCTGATTCCTCTGAACACAAAAATAAGTGTTTACATATTGTAAAACCTACTTGAATCCACAGGCAGGCTACAATATCATTTTTGTTCCTTTTCCTTTTTTTTTTAAGTTCCAAAAAATACTAACATAGAAATGTTGCTTGATCTTAGAATAAACTTCATGACAGTAAAATTCTTCCTCCTTCCTTAAAAGGTGCATGAAATATTTTTGATGACTAAAAAAGTGAGCCCCCTACTTATCTCTTGAGCACTGATTTTACCTCCCAAAGATATAAACATTCTCTCAATGTCCAAAACAATACAGGAACTAAACCAAATATCTGATGACTGTATGAGATGCATTAATTATGCCAAAAACTAGCCTATGCCTTTGATTTTAATGGAACATTAGAAACCAGCTTAAAATGCTTACTTTGTACATTTGTGTAAACTGTTATTCTTCTTTAGAAAATACATTTGAATTTAAAACAAATAAACACACATCTCAATATTCAATATACAACTTGTGATAAGTGATAACACTGTGAAGTTATTCAAAACACCCTTAAACTTTTCAAAGTACATTAATAATATTTAAATAGTTCCAGTCCCTTAAATAAGTTATTTACAAGTATCCTCTTGGATGCATGGTGTATCTGCAGCCGTTACATGACCTGGAAGTGTTTCGTGAGAATCCCTGCAGGGCAGAGATGTACACGTGCTGTCTACTGGCCACGGGAAACCGAGGCAGCGTGACTTTATTAAAGAAAATTAGCAGAATCGAAAGCATCTAAAACTGGTATTATATGACTCAAAGAAAAATAATCATAGAATTTTTATAGAGTATCACTTTAAGATTCTTTTACATCTTAATTTCAAAATTGTTAAAACATAATTTTGATCTGCAAATGCATTATTTTAATGTGAAAATTCATATCTGCTTTCATAGAAAATTAATTTAAATATTTTATTTTGCTAAAAGCTACTGAGTTCTCCCTGCCACATTGCACAAAATCCATCTAAAAGTGTAAGGTGTCTAAATTTTCATAAGTAGTGTATGAAAATCTGATTCTGTCTTTTACTAAATTTCAGCTTATGTTTCAATAAATTGTTATCAAAAATCTTGGTAACAAAGCATTATCATTATTAATATAAGCCAGGTTTTTAAAAACCAGTGCCTTGTGATTTAGAAAACTTAGACTTAATAAAAACTCTACTGCACTAATGCAAGCTGATCAGCAGCAGCCACTGGTCCACAGTTGCTGGACCAGGAAACCCGATCGATCGGGAAGCTGTATTAGTTGCCTTTTGTAGGAAGAGTGTCAAAGTGTTGCTTTTTTTTTTTTTTTTTACTAAAATGCAACTAATAGTAAGAGCACCACAGTTACTATTGGCAGGCATATAATCTCCATAATTAAAACCTATTAAAAAAATATAGCAAGCATAATTGTGACTCCAGTAGTGTTATTTGACTTACATTCCCTCTGAGGGCAGATATGCACAAACCCGCTCCAGACTGAGAGTCACAGATGTGCCGGCCAAAGAATGAGACTCTCCCCTCGGAGGGCAGCTTCGGTGACCTCACACTAATTCTGGTGCACCCTCTCCTCCTCCAGCTCACCGGGCCACACTCAGCATCTGCTCCCATTTGGACAAACACGAACAAGATAAACCTTTAACATGTAAAGCCAGCATATCCTGCCCCCCCATTTCTTAAAATGACACAAACGTATTTATTTTCTAGGTTTTTTACTCCCAGTCATAACAAAATAGTGGTCCCCATCTTCCTTTTTCTTTGCGGTGAGTTTCTGGTCTCCACTCTCCGCCGCCATGGATGTGGGAGGCTTCCTGGGTGCGGCGGGGGCCCTGCCACCCCGTGGAGCCCCTTTGGCTGAGTGCAGGCCCCTGGTGGCCGTCTGTGCCGACTTGGGTGCGGTCTGTGTCCCGGCAGAGGTCTGAGGAACGCTCACGATGGACAGAGGGGTGCGGCCAGCAGGCTTCGAGGGGCTGGGCCCTGTCTTCAGGGACGCGCTTTTATTTGGAGGCGGCTTTTTGGCAGCTGGAGCTGTCTTCTTATCCTTTGGGTCCTGGGCAGCTTTAGCAGGAAAAACTGTGGCTATGGAAGGCGGCTGTTTTAAATTCAACGCTGATTTAACTTTCTGTGGGGTCGCCCCGGCCTGCAGGGTTCCTGGACCTGCAGCTGTGCTTTGGGCGCTGGGTTTTGTCCTTTTCACAGGGGACTGGAGAGTTTTGGGCCCTGTGCACAGATCTGCTTTAGACACCTTTGGACACTTTGATGACAAACCTAGGGGTGCATCACGCCTGCGAGACACAGGGTTGTGTTTCAAGTGCTTCGATTCCATTTCTCTAGGACATTCACCCGGCGAAGGTGCAGACGCAGGCAGATCTCTTGCGTGCCGGGTCAGAAGAGCCTGGGCCTTGGGCGTCCTGGAGGCTGCACCGTATTTCCTTACCGGCCCGAGTGCACCGGGGCTGGTCCTTGACAAGGCGGGTGGACAAGTGCTTCTGCCTACTGCACTGGGAGGAGCAGGGGTGGACGCCACCTGACTGGAAGCAGCACGTGGCTTCCTCGCTGCACCCTTGCAGGACTTGAGCTTGGGCTGCGAGGCTGCAGCTGGAGGAGCTGGAGACCTAGGCTGGACCGAGGTGGAGCCCGCGTGTCCCCTGAGCACAGCTGTCGGCACCAGTGTGCCCAGCGGGCGCCCCGGCTTTTCCTTCCCCCTGGGGACGCCGGCTGGCACCCCAGGCTTTAAACTCTGCTTCTGAAACTCATCCACTGCTGACAGGGGATTCATTTCAGGAGGCTGAGGCGTTCTGGCGGGGGAGTCAGGGACGCTTTCGTTAGAGACTCCTTTTTGAAACGCTAGAATTTTTTGTTCCAGTGTAGCAAACTGTAATATTCGACAGGGATCATATTTCAGCAAAAAGCCTTGAAGAGTATCCCAGCCTCCACCGACGCGGACCATGACGTGCTTTCCGTGCAGCATCTGTCCCCAAAGAAAGGAAAGAACACATCAGCAGAACAAGGAGAGCGGTAGTTAGTCACTAGAAGTCACGACTTGTGATGTGCGTGATCAGTGAAATGAGTATCTGCCAACACCGTCATTAGAAAATGACAGTCTCCTGTCATTTTGTAGGCATATACCTAATGAGTATTTAATTTTGTGATGAGCTTCAATTTGTAATGAAAAGATTTACATCCAAAGAATGCACGTTAGTAATACACAAAAAATTGTAAGAGTTACATCGTTCAGTGCAGTGCTGACCGCTGAAGGAAGGAAAAGAGGCAGAGAAAAAGAAATGGGGGAAACGCCTCCTAACAAAGAAAATAGTAATCAAAGAAAGAAATATAAGCAACTGAACTAAGTTACATTTCACAACCTAATGAATTTTCACACGTATCGTAACAGTTTAATGTTTAAAACACTTTTCTAGAACTTAGGATAGTCCTTCCCAGGGCTGGGAGCTTTAGGCCTCTGGAGCCGGCCTCTATGCACAGGGCAGCTCCCAGCCCAGACGGCACTGTGGCGCAGCCCAGCTGACCTCGGCCAGTCCCTCCAGCCTGGCCGCAAACTGGGGGCTCAGTGTCACCCCAGGCACCATCGCTACGTTCACAGCCACACTGCCTCAAAGAGGAAGCTCAGGAAGAGGACTCGGCCGCGGGCGTTTCCTGTGAGCTGGACAGGCGCAGCAACGTGTCGGTGAATCAGGAATTAAAAGAAAATGTGACCAAATTAAGAAAACTTAGCCAGCATATCAGAAGTGGGAACAACACTGAGCAGTGATACGTTAGCCTCCTGGTGAGCAAGGGACCCGGTGACCAGCAGCAGGGGGCAGCAGCGGGGTGCACGCGTGCGCCGCCTCCGGCACCTGGGGGGGGGGGGGCTCACGCTACAGGCCCAAGCCTGAGTCCTTGCAGGCGGCAGTGGTTCTGTTTTGTTCTCTTACTATAGCTATTTGTACTTACTAGGCATTTCATTTCGTTCTTCTTCTTATGGTAATGATGAAAACTTCCCTTTTAGAAACCTCATTTTAGCGATGAAGTTTCCTGGGGGCCGGGGATGTAGCTCAGCGGCACAGCGCCTGCCTGGCAAGCACGAGGTGGTGCGTTCCATCCCCAGTACCAAAAAAACAAAACCCTAAGTGGTAACAGTGACGTTTCCTGAGGCGTACACAGACTCCCAGCTACACTCTGTGAGCAGTCTCAGCTGTGTCCAGGCTGTTACAAATCCTCACCTGACTCACCATATAGGCATGAAGCTAAGTACTTCTGCAGGTCAGTGAAATTTTCCCATAGTAGTAGCATCCTCTGCTCCCATGTTTAGACCAAAGGGGGTAAGAAGAGGTGCGCAAAGCAGGAACAGCAATCCCCACAGCTCGGTCACGGACAGGGCTGCGAGCCGCCGGCTGGGCACAGTGACTCACCCGTATGAAGAGTATTTTATCCCCGAGTCGGTAGCGGCCTTCAGATAAGTACTCAATAGAAAATCGATGAGAACAGCTGCATGGAGGGTCTTCAGCAATGTGTTTAACCTAAGATTAAAAATCAACAGCAAAATTTGGTGCTTCTTACAAAAATATTTTAAAGTTAAAATGTGATGTTATTTGACAGTGACAAAAGTAAAGCTCAAAGATAAAAATGCAAAGGTAATTCGCTTTGTTTCTTCTCCTTCACTTGTTGAATATCGAGATGAAACACTGCTAACCTCTCAGTGGCCCCTGCCCTCCGCCCCGTGCCGGGGCGGGCAGGGGCTCATGCGCACTGCGGCAGCGTGGCCTGGACAGGCGTCCCCTGAGCTGACGACACACGTGCGAGTCCCTGCCCGACTTAGCTTAAGTCCTGAACTAGTAACAGCTGTGTCAAGTCAAAGACTGGCCAGTCAGACCAAGACTAGGGAATTCCCTTTAACTAATTCTGCGGGGAAGGTATGTAGATTTGTTCAGAGTTATTGTTAAGCAGATAGGCATTCGTCCACTTTCACCCGTTACTAGGTGAGATTCTTTAAGATTTCAACATGAAGAAGGGTTTGCCAAAGTGTTTGCTCTGTTCCTACAGCTTGCCAAAGTGATGGGAGTCAGGAGAAACCCTACTTCTGTATCTCAGGAATAAATTTTTTTAAAAAAAATACACAGTAGATTATCGTAAATAAAAAAAGGAATCTGACAATTCTGTATTTTTAAAAATAGAAATCACGATAAAGTGACATGTTTTCTGAAATATGTTCATCTGGAAAAATTCACATATCAGCCATCATATAAACTATTTGACTTTTCCATAAAATTGTATTTTTGAAAAAGATCACGAATATTTTTCTCAACTACTGTCATACTGACTAAATCTAAACAAAATTACTTAATTAAACTTAGGCAGGTGGAAAAAAGTCTCTTCAAAAATGCCCAATTTGAGCACAAAGAAATTTATTCCATTGTCTTAATTATCCACAATGAATGGACAATTGTAGATGTCTCCTAAGGGTCTATAATTTATTTCCCTATATTTAGCAAATGATGTAGAACTGATTTTGTATAGTTCTTCCTGTTCATAGCCTGCATACCTGTGCGCACACGCATCACGTTCACACACAAACATACACACACGTGATACACTTCAAATGGTTTAGAAAGGAAGTAAAGTCAGGTAGTCTACACCTGTTGGAATGACGTCTATACATAAGCTAACTAAAACAATCTGAAAGCAGACATGCCTTTTAGTCACTGCTTTCTGCCCCTAAAAACCTCATCAGTACACTGACCTTCAGCTGTACACGTCTTAACAGAACCCTAAGAATGAGACGGTAACTTTTCTGAATACTGAACACGACACCAAGGTATCTGCAGATCATGTATCTATTTGCAGGTGGACAGTGAAATGTAATCACACAGCACATACTTGTGTAAAGTACTCATTTTTAGTTTTCACAACAAGAATGCAAATCTGAGAAGTCACTAGTTTCCTTATTTAAAATATCAGGGGCCAGAGATGTAGCTCAATGGCACGGTGCCAGCCTGGCAAAGGCGAGGCCCTGAGTTCGATTCCTAGTACATAAAATAAAATAAAAAAAATAATAAAATAAAATAAAAAAATAAAATAAATAAAATAAATAAAATAAAATAAAATATCCAAATAACCACTTATATAGAACAGTACAGTCAAAACTAGCTCACAACCTAAACAAGGCAGTGAACCTAAAAGAAATAATAGCTATGCATAAGAAATGTTCTCTTCTGCTTTTATCGCATGTTAACAATATAATCAGAGGGAATCGTTAAAGAAATTACAATCAGCACCTATCCTCTTCACACTCCCTGTCTGTGTACACTGTGTCTGTATACACATATTTTCCACAAAATAGGCATTTTTCCTATTCCTGCAGATTTGCCGTCATGATCACTGACAGTGATTGTTCTGTAAAGATACTAAATCCAAAATTACCAACCACTGCCCTATTCAGGCACCCATAAAAATAAGAGGGCAATAAACACTTTCATTTATGTGACTTTCACATTTTCAACTACAAAAAAAGGAAAAAGAAATACTTGAGTGGTTCTTGGTATCTCTTTTTCAGTTTGCTTTCAAAAGTTTATCTCGTTTTCCATCCCTAAGTACAGTTTCACCAAAATTTGCCAGTCTAATTTTCTGATTTTAAGTGGCTAATGAGGCAATGGCTTTTCCTAATTTCCTAGTCCATCCATGAGTTCTAACACTGCACTTTCTTCTGTGTGAACATAGTCCTTGTCCATTTGTCTACCAAAAAATGTTTTTAGCATCAAATTTGGTATCATCTGTATATAATGGGGAAATAATATATTGTATTTTCCACTTAATAAAAATATTTTCCAGATATTTCTTTTTATTTATCATTTTAGTTGAGGGTGGTGATGCACCCCTGTAATCTCAGCACTCAGGGGGCTGAGGCAGGAGGCTTCCTATGAGTTTGAGGCCAGCCTTGGCTACAAAGTGAGTTCAAGGACAGCCTGAATTGCATAGTAAAACCCGTATCAAAGAGACCAAAAAAAAAAAAAGAAAGAAAAGGGTCAGAGATTTAGCCCAGCAGCTCAAGCGCTTGCCTGCTAAGCACGAGGTTGTGAGTTTTATCGCTGGTATCAAAAAAAAAAATCATTAAGATTACATAAAATTTTAAATAAATGTTATTTTTCTATTATTTACTTCTGCTTCCTCTATAGGATATTAATAAAATCATGTAGGTAAATATATTTTGGTCTGATAAAGGGCTGCTCAGGCTGATACAGTCTTGATTTGTCTTGCAAGGCCATCTGAATGTTTTGTTATAGACTTTCACTACATTCAACAAAGCAAAGCGACACTTTCTAAAGTTACTGGCAGTGATTTCTCCTCAGGGATCAGCGGCGTCCTGTGGCCCAGAGTAGCCCTCGTGACGGGCACCAGCCTATCTGCCCCACACTGGTCACTTCCACAACCAAACCCTTCGCACACAGGCAGTGACAGACTCCTTCCGTGTTCTGAAGCACAGTTCTCCTGAGTGCTACACTCTGCACACATAACAGCTTCTTTCTTTCTGTTTTGTACTGGAAATCGAACTCAGAAGCACTATTCCTTTTTGCCCTGGAAATTGCACTTGCCAGGCAGGCACCGTGCCACTGAGCCCCGTCCGCGGCCGACATTTCTTTTTAGCACAGCCGCACGCACAGCCGTGCAGGGCGCACAGCCGTGCAGCAGAGCGCAGGCCTACGGGAGCTCGGGAGTGCGCTCACAGGACGCGTGGGAGCACTTACGGCCGCGTGCAGCTCCTCGTGCCGACAGCACGACTTCGGAATGCTGATGGACTCTTCGGGCCCCGAGGTGTTCAGCAAAGTCTCTTCTAACTCGATTTCTTTCTCAAGTTTCACTAAGACTGGTGGCTCAACTCCATACCTGAAAACCAGTCAGGAACGTGCTTATTCAGGGGACCACGGTGGGTAAAATCTTGTTTTAGAGCAGTTTGTGTCGCCTCTCCCACTGATTCCCTGGGACGCTCCGGGCTCGGCGCTGGCATCCATATCCCTGCTACACATCGCAGCCTGTTTGGGGTCCTGGGTGCTCCCCATATCCTTCGGGGACCCCGAAAGGCAGCATTAAAGGCAGCAGATGAGTAGGTGGGGCCGAAGCCAGCAGGACAGACACCGGGCCCCGGCTTCCTTACCGCACTCTGAGCTCAGCAGACTTGCTGGCCGCGAGCTGCTTTACTTTAAAGCTTTCGCTTTCACTCTATTCTCAATCCAAAGTTTTTAAGTCTCAACTTATAATTTAATATTAAACTTAGGAAGATTATATGGAGAAAACCAGCACCTACATAGGCTCATGCTAGTAGAACAAAGAAAACAAAGACCAAAACAAATGCCAAAATAAGAAATTAAGTTACTTCATTTAAGTTACTTTCACTGTTTTTTAACAAGTAGTACTCTAAACTAAAATTAGGTAGCTTGAAAATGTCTGTGACTGAAATTCTGAAATGTTGCACAATACATACCTGGACACAATTCGACCAATTTCAAGAAGACAAAGATATACTTGTCTTGGATCTTTGTGTAGAACTGTGGGAAATAAGATGAGCTGTTTTAAGGAGCAAAATTAAACAGGAAAATATTTTTGACATGTTAGAGAGTAAAAGAAAATAATGAAGACAGCAGGCTTACTTGTTTGGAGTAGAGTTGGAAAAGACCTTTATATTTCCTTCCTATATTGTTATCTTCTACAAACTATTTTAAAAAGAACTAGCTAACGAGAGGATGAGTACCTATCACAGACCCTTATTTTTTACATTATGATTAAAAAACTAAAAGTGTAGTAACATTATTTGTATTTTGGATCTCTCAATAGGAGATAATATCAAAAGAAATATATCACCTCAAATTGTTTTTCTTTGTGTTTTTTAAACAGGGCCTCATGTAGTCCAGGCTGGCCTTGTACTCACTACATAGCCCAGGCTGGCCTTGAATTCTGATGATGATCCTCCTGCCTCAGCCTCCCAAATTCTGGGATTATAGATGTGTGCCACCATGTCCAGCTATCGCCTCAATTTTATTCTAAACTATCTTTGACTATGTGCTAATTTGTCTAACTTTATAAAAACAAAAGAAGAGAGAGCACTTTCTGATTCTCTAGTGCCAGCATTACCCTGATACCAAGTCAAGATATCATTAAAAAAAACTAAGAAGCAATATTCCTTTTGAGAAAAGATACAAAAATCCTCAACAACATATAGAAAAAAATTCACAAACATGTAAAAAGGATTAAACACCATGATGAAGTGGGTTTTATGTATGCCAGAAATTCAAACTTAATTCAACATACAAAATTAACCAATGTAATACACCATTAATAGAAAAAAGTAGAAAACATACATAAAAGAATGAAAAAAATCCAACATCCTTTCATGAATTAAAAAAAAAAAAAACTCCACAAACCAGAACTAGAAGAAAACCTTCTCAATCACATAAAAAGCAGCCATGAAAATCCATACCTAATATCATTCTTTAAGGTAAAATACTGAAAATGTTTTCCCCAAGATGAGGGAAAAGACAAGATGTCCACTCTTCCTACTTCTTCTTATTACTATACTAGAGGGTCAAGCTACAGTGTTCAGACAAGGGTAATAAAGAGCACCCAAACTGGAAAGGAAGAAGGGAAAATACTTGTATTGGGGGATGACATAATGCTATGTATAGAAAATCTTTAAGAATCTACTGAGAAAGTATTATCACTAATAAACGAATACAGTAAAGTTGCAGGCTACAACATCAATACATAAAAGTTAGTTGTCTACACTAGAAATGAATATAAATAAAATCAAGAAAATATCCCACTTGAAACTGCTTCAAAAAGAATAAAGTACTTAGAAATAAATTTAAACAAAAAATACAATATTTTTATGACAAAACTAATGAAACATTATTGAAAGAAATAAAGAAGACATGAACATGAATAGAAGAACAACTATTCATGGATTAGAAGACAGTATCATTAAGATGAAAACATTCCCCAAACTGACCTAGAGATTCAGTGCAATCCCTATCAAACTTGAGCAGTCCTTTTGTCCAGACATGGACAAGCTAATGATAAAATTAAAATAGAATTGTAAGGAGCACAGAATAGTAAAATCAATATGGAAACGGAAAACAAAGCTGGAAGACTCATACTTCCCAAGTTCAAAATTTATTATGAGCAACAAAAATCAAGCCAGTGTAGCCAGGCATGGTGGTGCATGCCTGCAATCCCAGTACTTAGGAGGCTGAGGCAGGAGGACTGCCACAAATTCAAGGCTAGGCTGGGCCACATAGTGAACTACACAGTGAGGCCCTGTCTCAACAACAAGAACAACAAAAAAAGATGGTGTCCAGGGATGACAACAGACATATATATATGGAACATTTAGGTGGAACTGGGCATTTGGAAATAAATCTAGACTTTTATATTCAATTATTTTCAACAAGGATGCCAATACACTTCAATGGAAAAAGAAATCTATTCAACAATGTCACTGGGACAACAGGATGCCTCTGTGCAAAATGTGAATTGAACCCTACTTCACAGCATATGCAAAAATTAGGGTCACAGATCTAAATCGTAAGGGTTAAAACTGCAGAACTTTTTTAAAATTTTTTTTAATTATTTTGAAGGTAGTAAAATACAACAGAACAAGATAGAATAAAGCCAATCGAGACAGTGCAGTGAAATTGGTACAGAACGTCACAGCAGGATACCAGGATAACAAAACTATAGAATTTAAAAAAGGAAACATAGGCAAAAATCTATGACTTTGATTAGACAGTGTTTTTAGATATGACACCAGAAATGCAAGCAAACAAAAAACATATATAGATGAATCAATCTTCACTTTTTAAACTTTTGTATACCAAGGTATAGTATAAAAAAGGTAGGACACAAAGATTAGAAAAAAATATTTGCAAAATATATTAGAAAAATATACAAGGAACTCTAGCGTGTCGACTAAAGAGATAAATGACCCAACTAAAGGCAAAAAATGAGCAAAGGCTTCGAATGGATGTTTCCAAAGGAGACGCACAAACAGTCACCAACCAGATGAAAGCCACTGAGTGTCACTAGGGGAGAGCGAGCCAACGCCACCGAGAGACACCACGCATACCCACGTGACGGTGTACAGAGGAGCAAAGGAAGACACTGAGGGGTGTGGGGACAACCTGGAAAGGCTGCCACCCTGGTGTGTTGCTGGTGGGAATGAAAATAATGATGCAGCCCCTGTGAAGATACTGGGGTGTTTCTTCAAAAAGATAAACATCAGATCGCCATATGACCCAGCCATTCCACTGCTAGGTACGTGTGCGAGAACTAAAAACACACGTTTACTCAAAAGCTCGTATGCCAGTGTGGACAGCAGCACTAACACGTGAGAGCCAAACAGTGAAGCCAGTCCAAACGTCCACCAGCTGGGGGGTGGATATATGTTTCACATGTGGTGCTATTTAGACACTGGAATACCATTCAGCCATAAACAGGAAGTACTGTTACATACACAGAATGATAAAGTGAAAGGATTCAGACATGAAAGAGCACATACTGTACCACTCTACTTATGCAATATCTAAACTATGCAGACCCACAGGAAGTGTATTAGTGGCTGCACACGGAAGAGAATAATTGGGACTAATAATTGGTTGTAGATGTGGGCTTTCTCTCTAGGTGATAGAAATGTTCTGAACTGGATTAGTGATGAACCTACAAATTGTGAATATACTAAACCTAAACTGTCAATTTTTAAAATTATGAATTTTAGGTTATATGAAGCATACATTAAGATGTTGAAAAATGTTATTTTAAAAAAGAAACCTAATATAATTAAAACTGATTCCAATGGTTAATTTTGTTTCCTGTATTTTAAAACAATTTTTAAAAACAAAATTAATTCTAAAAGGAATCCTACAAGGAAACAGAGACTCTGTTAAGAAGAAAAGAACCCAGGCCTGGCCATAGAACTAACTCCAAATGTGCTCATCAAGATGGTCATGAGACGTCTACCCTACGTCTGGCTCTACTTAGAGACAGCGGGAAACTTCCAGACCCCAACTGAAGAGTGTGCAGTGTGCGATGAATTGCGTGCACACCGATTCCCCCAACAGAAATGGCAGCTGCTTTGATTTATGAATAGCATTTATTATATACCCACAGTACAAAGTATTCTCTTTTCAAGCAATAAAAAGACCTATTTGTGAGTTTACTTTATGCTAATCAATGAATGCATCCTGAAATTTTTGAAATTTGTTTTTCTAAACACTTAACACAGGTACCTGCCAGGCATGGTGGCACAGGCCTGCAATCCCAGCACTCAGGAGGCTGAGGCAGAAAGATTGTTGCAAGTTTAAGACCAGCCTGAGCTACAAAGTCAGCTCAAGGCCAGCCTGAACTGCATAGTGTGACCCTGTCTCAAAAATACAAAAAAAGAAAAAAAAAAAAAAACCCAGGTACCTTAAAATAGTATATACATTTCTTAAAATTGCCCTAAATTTCCAGCCAAAGGTAAATCAATAAACAAATAAATAAATAAGAGGCTCATCTCCAAAACCTTTCAGGGAACAAACATTTAGCTCATCGGTTCAATAGCTGGAAATGAATTGTGGGTATTGGCAGTGCCTTTTAGTCCTTTACTGACCTACAGGACGGTTGGAAGATGCCGTTTATTGATAACAGAAGTGAATGGCATCGTACTTCCTTTCTAAAAGTCACCCAGGCCTAGAGAACTTGAAGCATTTGGTCCTCCCTTGGGCCCCTAGAGGCTGGGCGAGCCCCTGCAGTAACGAACGGCAGGCTGGACTCCCAGCCGTGCACACTGAAGCGGAAGAGCAACCCCGTCCCCCACACTGGCTAGCAGCGCCCACAGCGAAGCAAAGGGCAGCCAGCGGCACATCCCAGTGTGGGGTGAGGGTGTGTGGGGGCGACAGAGGACTTAACAACTATGACAAATCCAAGGGAGAGCCACTGTGCCTCTTGTCACCACTGCAAACCAGCAGGCGGACACAACAGCGGTGGTGAGCGTCTCTCTCCCAGGGCAAGCTGGCACTGTCCTGTGAGGTCACAACATGGTACATTCCGTGTGTGTGTTTCTGCACACATATATATGTGCACACACACATACATGTTGTGAAATATACATGCACGGTCTAAAGCATCTGATAGCTATTGCCTTAGTCATTACACAGACGTCTCTGTTAACTTCAAGGAAGTAAGGAAATAAGTCAGTAATTCTTCAGGAGAACATGACTTTTCAAAATGAATTGCCAAAAGCATTAATCCATTGAGATAAACAAGTTCACAGCTATTGTTTACAAGGCAAACTTAAACATTACAAGTATACATCATTTGGCCTTGTCATTTCTGTAACTATTTAAGTGATTTTACTAGTAATTTAGACTTGGTAAAATAAATCTTGATGACAACACTAATTAGTAAAGCATTAGTCCACAACTTTCCTGCAACCAATCAATTTAGCAAGTAAAATGCTTTTAGGGCATTCTGGATATATAAAGCCTAACAATAAAAGCTTACCATATTTGATTTAATATCTGATCTTCAATTGGTTCACATGTAAATAAGTATACATTTTTTGAGTAACTGAGATATTGCATCTTGAATCATTACTTGAAGAGAAATATTAGACGTATGGGACACTGAAAACATCTTAACAAACAGGAGAAACACAAACGCGTACCTAAACCCTCAGATTCAAAGAGGTAAGTCTCGTCCACCCCGATGTCGCAGCACCAGCGGAGGAAGTTCGCAGTGTTGTCTCTGGCAAAGAAGGAGCCCGAAGCGGCATCTTTCTTACAAGGCACTTTCCTCAGTGGAAAATTCTGGGAAAGACAAAGATGCTACGTTAAAAAAATACGTCAAGGGTACTTCTAGGAGAAATTCATTTTAGTATTATACAGTAAAGTCTCTACACAGTGAAGTAACGAAGAAGCACACAACTTTAGGAAAAAACAGATTTCTCTTCCAAAATGACTTTTATTTTCCTTTAAGCATATTCCGGAAACTGATTCCCAGGAAATCAGTCTATCAAATTAGCAACCAGGATCAAGGCTCCAGAGTCTCCTGCTTTTTAAAAATCACACAGGAATCTTAATAAGAGAAAAACGAGAGCTTGGTCATTCCGGAGCACATCACGGTGGTGTATCTCTCCTAACGTGGCTCGAGACAAATGGAACCATTGCCACACTCACAGTTAGCGGGCATGCCCCTCTGTGCTTACTTCCTTACACACAGACTCATACAGACAGTTCTGACTGAGGAAATTACCCAATAAGGAAGTAGTTAGCTATGTTACTTCTTTGAAAATCGATGGCCTAATTTTCATAGAATTCTTTTTCTTAAACTATCTGATCCAAGAGTATTTAGATAATCCTGCTGAGTTTCAGCTGGAGCTGTCATTGTTTAAAATTTGTGCTTGAAAATGCAACCCATATACATGATTGTTTTTTCTTTTTGAGACAGGGTTTCACTATGCAGTTCAGGCCGGCCTTGAGCTCACTGTGTAGCCCAGGCTGGTCTCGAACTTGCAGCGATCCTCCTG
Source organism: Dolichotis patagonum (assembly GCA_004027295.1). NCBI lineage: Eukaryota > Metazoa > Chordata > Mammalia > Rodentia > Caviidae > Dolichotis > Dolichotis patagonum. The sequence continues at coordinate 5,475 of PVJX010028890.1, read as the reverse complement.
CCTCAGCCTCCGGAGTGCTGGAATAATATACATGCACCACCACACCCAGTAAATATGATTCTTCTTAAGGCAGTAGGTGCAGTAAGTCTCTCCTCCTTAGTTCCTCTCTCCCTAGAGACAGCTACTGCTACCAGCTCCTTGCACATCCTTCCTGTTGGTATTATTTTCTAGAATTAAAATAGCCTGTGAGGTTTTAGAATTGAATATTGAATGTATCACCATTATCAAAAACTTAAACAATGTAGCAAAATACAAACATGAGTAATATCAACTGAAATCTTCTCACCTACATTTTATAACACATCTCCATGCAAAGCTATGCACAAAGCCAAGCTACAGTACCCCATACGCCTGCTATGCTGCAATTAAATTCATCTGTGTATGTGCACAAGTAGACTTCATGACTGTTGCAGGCATCTTTTAGAGTTAAGAATAACAGATTGGGATCATTACTTCTAGTAACTGTGCAATACCCAGCAAGACCCCAAACTCTTGAAAACACCCACATTTGTGGTACCTGTCTAGGAACCACAGTGTTTTTTTCAATCAGATTTTATTGGTACATTTTAGATACACATAATGATTCCATTCATCATACCTGTACACGATTAGGTACCATAATTTTTTAAAACTTCTTTCTTAATGAATGCTATCACATGTGCAAATTTGAAATTTCCTTAAATTCTCAAGAATAGAGAATTATGATTAAGAATTTAGGAGTCTGTTTTATTTTTAATGCTTGATATGTACACAGAAATACAAATACATGTATGTACATACATGTTTATATATGCACAGACATGTACACGCACAGGACAGTGAGGGGACATACAGCTTACTGTCCTCTGGAATGGTGCCAATAACAGTCAGTGCCTACGCTCCAAATACATTTTTTTTCTTTATGGTACTAGGATCAAAACTAAAAACTCCCACAAGCTAGACAAACACTTTACCACTGAGCTGTATCTCCAGTGGTTTTTACTTATTTGTTAGCTTTATAGTTTGATCAACGTCTCACTAATAGGCTGGTCTTGAACTTGCAATTCTCCTGCCTCAGCTTCCCAAGTAGCTAGGATTACAGGTGTGCACCACCACACCCAGCAAGACCCCAAACTCTTGAAAACACCCACATGAGGAAGAGAAAGAAACCTGATCTACTTCAAATCATGGCTTGAGGGTCAGTGGAGGGAAAGTGTCTTTAAAAATTATTAATTTAAATTAACACTGATAGATTTACCACCAAGGCATTACATGGAACACAATAATACCAGCTGCTCCTCAGGGCCAGGACTGTCACAGGCTCTTTCCTCATGCCGCCCTTGCCAGGCCTGCCAGAAAGCGCTGCGCTGCTTCTAAGAGGCAGCTACGGGTGTCTGATACGTCAAGCGCTATACAGGGGACCATCTTCACGTCGCCTCTAATTTCAACAAACACCCTCGAGTGAATTCTGAATTCCATGTTAGCATTTCTGTTTTACAAAAACATTAGTTCACATGATCAGAAGGATGAATCAATAGTTCACAGTGTCATAGCCAGGTGCAGGAGGGAAGTGCCGGCTTGCAGAAATGCTAAGAAACACACAGGAGCAGACCGCTTCGGGACAAGGTCCAGCCTCCCGCGGTCCAGCCCTTACCCCGGCCTCCTCGGCGCTGCAGGCTGTCACCGTGCTCTGAAGAACGTCAATGAGCTGGCACAGCAACACCCCGTTATCGAGCTCGCCCAACAATCCTTCCGCCTTAATTTCAAAACCTGCAACATGATTGCAAAGTCAGAATTCTAGAACAGTAATTCAAATAAAACAGTGATATATTAATGAATAAAATCAGATTATGACTGAAAAACTAGACAAATATCAGATGAGGCTCCAAATATCCCCTCTTTAAAGGCGGTATTGTTCCAATAAGTAACATTAAGTGAAAGAAAACTAACAGAAAAGTATCTGTGAGGTAGAAATACAGAAGAAGAGATTCACGCTTGTTGTATTTTATTGAAAAATGAAAGAAATTCACTACATGTTAATACTTCTTACACACTCAAGAAAGATTCTTTATAAACAAGATGGGTGAATTTCAGAAAAGAAAACACCAGTGACTGATAGGAAAATGCAGCCTCTCCAAGAGTCAGAATCCAGACACTGGAAAATGACTTGTGGAAGGAAAAAAGACAAACAGATCGCCAGGAATTGGGAACAAATAGGAAAAACGAGAAGCTAGGGAAGCTGGAAAGAGCAGGGAGCTGGAGCCAGAGCCGGAGCCGGGCCTGGGTCCTCGCAGGCAGCAGCACGTGGACCCCTCGCCCAGCGGCCTGCTTGGTCAGGTGCTGGTCCAGGCTGCGCTGATCATTTAAGTCTGGGACTCAGAACAGCTGGAAAACGTCTTTATTTCAGGGCTCTGACCCAGCCAGAGGCGGCCGTGGGAGGCAGGCGAGGACAGCCGGACGGGGACCCTGAGCAGCTGCAGGTCAGCAGGAAGAACACGGCCACACCCCGGGAGAGGCCAGGCCGGGCGGGGCTCCACTGGGGACAGCTGGGTGCCCAAGCCTGCCGCCCAGCAGCCAGGACACCAGGGAGGGCAGACCTGCCAGAGGAACCACTCACCCAAAACCACGGAGCGCACGCGGGGTCCCCGCTGCACCACAAAACCAACCAGCAAACAAACCGACAGGAAGACAGCATTTTCCCTCGGGTTTTGAACTCATTTTCTTTTTTCTTCTTTTTCCTTTTATTTTTTATTCTCTACATTGTTTCTCTTTTGTTTCATCTTCTATTTCTTTTTTTCCCTGTTACCTGTATCGAGTTCTATCCATTTCTCTATCCAGCTCTGCTTCATAGTGGAATCATGCATCTCACTTTTGTCTCCTCATTTTCCACTGTTTCATTTTTGGATATTTCTTTCTGCATCCTCCCACTCCCCACACCTGTATCGGTAGTAGCATAACTATGAAGCTTTATTAATCTTTAGACAGTTAAGTCTATGTTACTACTGGCAGACTCTTTCCTATTACTACTAGAGGTATAGTCAGTGATCTCATTTTTGACATACACAGATGTTCGCTACATGACAATATGTGGTTTAAGGGTTTACACTGTACGGTGGATTTCTAAGGCTTAGGGTAACATTACTGGTCCTTCCCGTACGTTAGCATCCTGTTAGTCCTGGACAATATTACTGCTGCTCATCTACTTGATGCTGCCAGGGTCACAGAGCTGTGGCTGCTAATAGGTTTTCTCTGTACCAGGATTATCTTTGTGAGATAACGGTGATCCATTCCCAGAGAACTGGGTGCTGGGTCAGTTACACTGCATCTAACCCTCCATAACAGAGCTGATCAGATCTGAGCACTATAGTCGTGCTTGGAGTGCATCACTGGAAAACAACAATGCACTAACTAAAAGAGATCTCACCAAGAGATCGCTACACTAGTACTGAAGTCTATCTGCTGTAAGTGACAATATACTTAAGCCCAAACAAAACAACCGAACAATAACAGAAACATGAGCAAAAAGAGAACAAAATGCTTCCCCAGATTACCAACTACCAAAGCTAACATCAGGCATTCGGTGGGATGAAAGTAAAAGCAACCAGCTTGTTTGAAAGGGTAACAGAGGTGGCAGGCATAATGGTGCACACTTGTAATCTCAGCACTTGGGAGGCTGAGGCAGGAGGACTGCTGAGAGCCCAGTCAGTCTGGGCTACACAGTGAGTTCAAGGCCAGTCTGAAGTACATAGTGATACTCTGTCTCAAAAAAAACCAAAACAAACAGTAACAGCAGAGACTGAAAATCAAGTCAATGAAGTACTCAGCGGGCTCCCAGAAAATATAACTAATCAGATAAGGCAGCAATAAAGGGACTAATCAGGGAGTTTACCAAAGACACCAACAAAAAGCCAGTTGAGCTAAACAAAACAATAAAAAACATTGAGCAAAGAACTAGAATCTATGAAAATGTTCCAAACAGGAATCCAGGAAATTTAACAATTATATACGGGTAGCAAAAGTGACCAATGTGAGGACAGAATATGAAGATTAGAATACAGGGATACTTTCACAGACCAACGACTCAGAGATACCCTAAAAACAACACAAAAAATGGATTCAACAGCTGCTGGATGATACAAAGAAGAACTAGATCAAGATTAATTAGAATAAGTGAAAAATCAGAAGACAGCACAGAACACATTTAAAAAAATCTGTTTACAGAAATAATAGCAGAAAACTTTCCAAATATTGGGAAAGGGTCTAATATACAGATAAGTGAGGTATATAGAACCCCAAATAACTATATTCAAAAAGAGAACAGCATAGTCAAATTTTCAGAAGTCTAACACAGGGACAGAATTTTAAAAGCTATTACAGAAAAGCAATCAATCACTTATAAAAGTAAACCCATTAGAATTATGGAAGACTCCTCAACACAAACCATAAAGGCCAGGAAAGCTTGGAGTGAAGTGTTTTTCAAGCCCTAAAAGATAACAACTTCCAACCTAGATTTTATATCCTGCCTAACTTTCTTTCAGAATTAATGGAGAAATAAGGCATTCTCATGACAAAGAGTACCTCAAAAAACTCATATGATAACTAAGTGGGTCAAAGAAGAAATCAAGAGCAAAATTAGTTCCTAAATTCCAACAACATCAGTATAAGATACTGGAATCTATGGAATAAAATGAAAGCAGTCCTAACAGGGAATTTTATAGCTATGAATACCCACATCAGGAAAACAGAGTGGGCCTGAATAAATAACCTAACGATATACCTCAAGTTCCTAAAAAATCAAGGATAGTCCAAACCCAAAACTAGTATAAGGAATAAAATTATAAAGAATAAAAATCTGTGAAATTGAGACTAAAAAAAAAAAATACAATGAATCAGAGTTGCTTTGCTGAAAGAATAAACAAAACAGACAAATCCTTGGCCAATCAAACCAAAAAAGAGGAAAAATCCAAATCAATACAATTAGAAATGAAAAGGTGAAATCACGACAGAGTCTAAAAAAATCCAGAAGATTATTAGTAATTATTTTAACAACCCACATTCTGATAAAATGGAGAAATCAGAAGAAATGGATATATTCATAGGTACATATGAAGTACCAAAGCTAAACAAGAAGACATAAAAACCTTGAAAAATCCAGTTATCAGGCAATGAGATTGAAGAAATAATAATAAATTTTTTTAAAAACTACCATCTAAGAAAAGACCAGGTCCCAGTGGTTCACTCCCAAATTCTGTAAGAACACTAGAGAAAATCTAATGTCAATACTCCTCAAACTCTTCAATGGAATCAAAGAAGAAAGCGTGCTCCCAAAGTCATTCATGGATGCTCGCACTACCCCGATTACAAAGCAAAAAGGACCCAACCGAAAATGAGAACCACAGGCCAATCTTTAAGGAACACAGATGCAAAAATCTTCAACAAGATATTGGCAAACAGAATGCAACAAATCATCAAAAGGATCATAATTATGACCAAATA
>PVJX010028889.1:0-23377 GCA_004027295.1 Dolichotis patagonum | reverse complement strand
AAGCCATGCAGAGAAAGACAAAAGTACTGTGTTTACAGATATATGTGGAGTGTATAATGCCAAACTTTAAATTTAATAAAAGTGTTTTTCTCACCAAATATCCACTTTTAGAACTGTTGCTTTTCCAGAGCCTTACTTTTACTATGATGAAATAAAGAGTTGACTTGTATCTAACAAGATTTTTGTAGAACTGAATTATATTAACGTGTATAATGTGGGAAGAAGATTCACAGAGCTTGTGTGAAAATAGTCTGCAAAAAGTTAGAGTTCGCATTTATTAATGTGTATCAACTTGCACTAGCACACTGCACATGTATAAAGGCCAGTGGTAATATCTGCTTTCACTTACTGAATTTATCCTTGCATTATTCATAAACACTTATGATAAAGATTTAAAACAATAGATTAAAATAAAAAAGCAGATTGTGTACACATTGACATCCTCTGAACAAAGTTTTGATACACACACTCTATAACAAACATGAAACTTATTGAATATTTTTTAAATGTTGCTTTAAAAGTATACATTGTAGTGGCCCTGAAGCAAGGCCAGCAGATCACTGTAGCTGCTGGTTTCAAAAAGGAGCCTAAAGAGAATTCTTTCTGTGGTCTGTTGGCCATGTCAGAACTTTGGAAATGGAATGGTCAATTCATCAGAAAGAAATAGCAGGTGAATATGGCAGACTTTAGGGGGCCTGCAGGGGAGAGAACCTGGCACCTCGGGACCTGCACCATGCAGTTGACTTGGGGTGCCAGGATAACAAGGAGCTCTTCCCCTCTCTGGGGGTCAGAGGAAAGTGTGGCAGACTTTTGGCAGCCTGAAGGAGAGAGACCCTGGTGTGTCGGGACCTGCACCATGCAGTTGACTCGGGGTGCCGGAAGAGCAAGGAACTCTTCCCATCTCTGGGGGGCGAATGTGATCCTGCCTGCATGTGGGCTGAGAATCAGACATCTCATGTCGTCCTGTCCCCCATCCCGTGTCCCCTCTCCCCTTCCACCTGCCTAGCAAGTGGGAGCCAGTGAACTACACATCTTGTGAAAAGATTGGCTATGTTATTTAGTAAGAGCTCTCCATATGCAAAGATAAGGACAACCATTTGGAAGAAAACAAGAGACAATATGACAGATAATGAAGATCTCTGGTTGTCTAGCTTTGAATTTTATGCTTTCTTATGTCCCATTCTGTTCTGTTTTGTTGTGAATTTTACTTCCTTTTAAAATAAAATTTTAAAAAAAGTATACATTGTAATGAGCTCTTTCACTACAAATTAATACTAGCAATATAAATGAATACATAGCTTCCATGCAGATCACTCTTTTAAATGCAGCAGTTTTTATTGAAAATCAGAGCAGGCCCGACACTGTATATATTGCAGAACAATATTTATCTTCCAGTAGTTAATATACAATTCTACCATTAAAATCAAGCTGGGAATAAAAGTTTGGCCAACTCTATAAAGTCTGATTAATGCTGGATGAGAAATGGTGTGAAATGGAGAAGCATCAAATTTAATGGATATCCCAGTTAGTCAAGGAAGACTTGCCCTCTCTTGAGTGATTTGAGACAAAAATGGAATATGATTTGTTTTTCCCAAGCTTCAGATCTTAGAATGTCTTTGAATAGACTCTGCAATCCATGTGATTTTAGACATGTTTTGTGTTTTAGAATTTAAATCCACACTGCCTAACAGTTATGATTCTAAAATTTATGTGATTATCCTTGGGGTCCTTTTTAAAATTCAGGTTCCCAGATACATCCCTACATTTTTGGATTCTTGAAAATAAAGATCTTAGGTACGCACCTTTTGTTAAATATAGCAATCAAGTGGTATATTTTTATTCATCTTTGAAAATATTTTGTGAAAGTACAAGCTCCAAAAGTATTGATGCATCAACCCACTGCCAAATTAAGAATGGATTGCAATAATGAAAAAAATTATTTAACATTTCATTGGGTGAAATATTTATGCTTATAAATGATACTAGGCAATACACAATCAATACACAATTAATAAAGTAATAGCATTTAAAAATTCAATTTAGAGAATAAACATCCTGCGGTCACATGCTTTCAGGGAAAAGATCTTTCAACATCATTTTTCCATCTTATATTCCGTAAAAAGTTTCCCTGGCTGTCTCATAATTTAAAGCTCCCATTAAGAAAATTCCAGTTGATTGTAGGATCCACCGCAAGACATAATTACAATAAAAGCCACGAGAATATGTATCTCAGCAAAATTCAGCACCTACCATAATGAGAAAATTTAAATTTCCCTTTACTTTCTCTGTAAATAAAGAAGATAAAGGAGGAAAAACACAAATTATTGAAAGAATGTGTTAAATTCCTTACATTGCATAAAACACTTATTAATGAAGAGGACACGTGCATGGGCCTGGCCTGTACAATCTCTGTGCTGCTTCTGTGAGCAGCTGGCACACCTGGTTCCTGGACTTGCAGAAGTTTCCTTGGCTGCCATCTGGGACTACTGGAGCCTTCCTCCGCCACTTCCCATACTAACTCAATCGGGGATCTACCAGTTATGACCCAGTTGTAGAACCTGCTCTAAAAAGAGCATCAGACATTGTCTGAATGGTTCACCTTCTGGAGTTTGGGATTAAATATACAAAAATTTTATGGGAGGCCCCACTTGCTGAAAAGCAGTGTTGAAGGAGGTAGAAAGGCTTAATGAACATTTGTGCTGCAAACTCCTTCAGAGTAAAGGAACTGGAAAGGAGGGTGGGAAAAGTGTCCCTAACTTCCCTGCACTGAAAAGAGTTTGGAGACTGGGCTATTATCACCAAGTTTGGGAGATAAAGTGGGGCACTCAGGAAACCTCCACAGTGTCAGTAGACACATTAGATTGATTTTAGAGGTCTATAGTGAGATCTCTTGCTCAATTATGCTCTGTATAGCTTGGTGTTCCATCGCACTGAGATTATCATTTGGCATCTGGACCTTGGAATTACAATGATCACCTGCTTCCACAAGTAATTCTTAATAACTAAGTTAGGTTAAATTAATTGGTTTTTTAATTCAAAGATTATATAGCAGAGATATTCCAAAGGGTAAAACACAAACTTGCTTTTGTAAATAAGAACTTTAAAGAAAGATACCCATGTGTTCTTGCAATTTTATAGATAGTACACTCAATGTACATTATGTCTAGGTTGCCAGAAGACAGTTTGGGCATCATTTTTGACAGTCCTACCATTATTTTGGAAGACTCAATATTTAATGTGTGCTCTTACATTTGTTTACTGCAGAAAATACATCTGTTGTTGTAACTGTGGCCGTCAGTTCCACAGACTGGATCGAATTCTTTGGTGCAAATATTTAGGTGGTGTGCATATGCACTACAGTTTGGCTGGAAAACATAGAGTGGCAACGTAGAGTTTATCAGATAAGTAACTTTTTTAGTAAAATTTTCTTATTCTTCATAAAAATGGCATACATATAAGTGTAACAAATATATCCAATATTAATATAAAAATAAACGTTGAGGTAAGTACAACTCAATTCAGCATGACAGACCATTGAAAATTTTTGCAAATCTGTTTGACTTTTTAAAAAGCTATACAAATTCCTGAGTGTGTTTTTATAACTGGTCTATTCCACTACAATTTCTCTTCATAGTCAGGTCAAATCTCTGCCATGTGCTACAAGAAATAATGAAATTTTAATTTTTTATTTTTAATTCTCCTGTCATTCTCAATAATTTCAGTATATATATATGTATTCAAATATTATATATGTGTGTAAAAACACATGTAAAATATACATACATACATATACATATACATATACATATACATATACATATATATGCTGGCAACATTGGTATTTAACATTGGTATTTAAATTTGCTTTTTTCAACTTCTTTATAATATTTACTCAGTTATTTAGAATTATATTTTATTTTCTTCATACCTGTATAATATTGCACAACCTGAATATTTGAAAATTACCATTTAATCCTTAAATATATAATTGGGAATAGATTTTCTCATCTTATTTTCATAGGGTAAATGATTCTACATTAGATACCCACTAGAAACATTAACTGGTTGCATATGATAAGATTCATTCTTTTTAATGAAAGATTTTATTGGTATTTTTTACCTTCTGTAAAATAACAAATAGTTTTCTATAACCAGAAAGACTATTTTTAAAATTTTGTGCAATAATATGGAGGTTTTGGATTAGTTTCCTTTTTGTTCTGCTTTTTAAAAAAATTATTCTTTTGGATTCTTTTTCTTTTGTTTTGGTACCAGGAATCAAACACACAACCTCATCAGGCAGACACTGTGCCACTAAGCTATATCCCTGGTCCTTATTTTTTTTTAAAGATCATTCCAATATAAATTTGTTCTGTGAAATTTGCGTTAAGATTCACAGTAAAGTAGCTAAAACTTTACTTTTTTAAACTCCACATTAATCCATATTAACTTACCCCATCAAAATCCATTTTTGAAGGTACAAAAGCAGCTTCTGTAGCCAGAACATGAAAGAAAAATTTGAAAATCAGAGTAAAAGTGACAAAATCATATTTGTGGTGGAGAACACACACTTTTTAGCATCAGAAACCTATGCAAACTGCCAATTTGAAAGTAAGTAGATGAGTTCTATGGACGTAGCAAGACAATATATTTATAGACTGACTTCACAACTTGAAGAATTTTTTAATTCCCCAACTAATGTCACTTTTGAAAATAATTGTATGTACTCTATAATGTCCAAAGTTTTTCTTTGATGATACTATGCCGTTTTATTGAATACATGAGACAGAGAAAAATGCCTTGTGTAGGTACTTAACATACCTTACATAAAATTACATAATATCAAGAAATGCACCAGCATTTGAATAGCTAATCAAGCTGTAATATCTTGCTTCAATACAATAGCTCACCATTATTTTATTCTCAAATTGTCGAGCCACCTTGAGCTTAGGAAAGATAACTTGTCAGAGGAAAGATAAAAGAGTTTTCTTCTTACACAGGCCTCGACAGAGAGGACTCAGCTGGCAAACAGCAAATGAGTTTTTGAAGGAACGCTGACTCTGAAGGCATCTCACTCCCTATACTTTGTGTTTCACAGCCAGGGAATCTGACTTCCACAATGAGGAGTTAGGGAGGAAGATAAATACCTTTAGACAAAGATGAACAAAGCTCTAAGGTTTCCCTATCTATCTATCATTTATCTATCTATCTATGTATCTATGCTGAGACTACAGGCTCACACTTGTGTGCTCAGCTTCGATCAGTCACTCTAATTGATCACGTTACCTCCCCTTTTCTAAGTTGGTAAATGAGAAGGAACAATTCATGATGCATTTTAAAAAGGCATTTGTAACATGCCTGTCTCATCTCACCAGTTAAAGCGTTCTAAACCCGGTGAAACAAGCTTGACCTTCCTTGCACCACAGCTGTTATTTCATGCTTTTTATGTTTCCCGGAGACTCCAGAATTTACTCACCAGAAGAAAGAAAAAAGGCCAAGGCAGTGATGGCAATAACTTTGATCCATGATTTGAGGAACGGCATTTTCTCAAGCCTGTGGAAGAAACTTTTGGAAATGTTTATAAGACATAACCAAATGGAAGTTTCTTATAGGTAAACAAACTACCCTCCACCCACTGCCCACCAACTCTCATTATGATGAACTCTTCCCTTGATTCTTCCTCCGACTGTCAGAATCAGCATAGCACAGGGAGAGGAGGCCTTCTGGAGACTTCTGAGAACCTCCAGGACAAATCCTCTTTGCACATTTAAGAAAAAGCTTTCTACTGTCTTGATGCTTGGAACAGCCCAGAAGAAGCCTGGGTGCATTTGAGTGAACATTCTCAACTAAATCTGTTCTTTTCTTTTGTTTAATCAAAAAACAGAAACAGTTATTTCAGGAAGAAAGGATCTGGAGAATCTTTATAGCAATGCTAGACTCCAGGGTATCTCTGCAGAGTCCTAACCTCACCTACCTGAAATAGAGAAGGCAGTGGAGAAACAGCAGCCCCTCTGGGACTGCGTCTATTATCCTGTGTGTCTTTGCTCAGGAGCATGCATCCAGCTGAGTAGTCTCCTTTGATTTGAGAGTGGGGAGGTTGAGGGGAGAAGACAGATGGCCTGAGATAGATAAGGCACAGAGGTACTCTATGACCTCACTGAAGACGATGGAGGGCGCTTATCAAATACTTTTCAGTATAGCAGTCAGCAGGAGCTGTGTGGATAATTTGATCTCATGAACCCAGAAGTTCAAAAAAGAAATAAAATAATAAATTCTCTTACAGATCTTAAGATAGAGAAGACGTATGAAATCTTTCCAGGCAAGTGAGTTCAAAAGGGACAAGAGAGTTGATCAAGGAAAAAAAGTAGAAACTTTAATTCAATAAATTTGTATGCTGTCAGTACTTTTGAGAGCTGATGTGGGAGCACCATCCCATCCTGGGGCCCAGGGAGGACACCAGGCTCCCGGCTGTTGGACACAGGACTCACACCAGCATCCTGGTCCCCCTGCTTCTGGTCTTGGACTGGAATCACACTGCCCACTTCTTGGTTCCAGAGACCCACATGGAGCCACAGCCAAGATCCTGGGGTCTCCACTGGCCACTTCACTGTCACTGCTGTGACATCTCAGCCTCTATAATCATGGAGCCGCCCCAGTTAAAAATCCCACTCCTCTCCTATGATACACGATCCCATTGCTTGTCTCCCTGTGAACCCTCTATCTCCATAAGGGACTGCTATGCAGCAATGTGTTTCTTTTGATTTTGTTTTGTTGTGTTTTGTTTTGGACAAAAGGAGTCCTTTCTATGTTTCCCAGGCTGTCCTTCAATCCTTGGGCTCAAGAGATCCTTCTGCCACGGCCTCCTGAGTAGTTAGAACCACAGGCATGTACCACCATGTCCAGCTATTAGCAGTAAAAAGGAAAGGGGTCCTGACACATCCTTACAACACAGGCAAACCTTGAAAATTTTGTTCTGAATGAAAGAAGTCAGACAGAAGAGAGAGAGAGAGAGAGAGAGAGAGAGAGAGAGAAAGAGAGAGAGAGAAGTGGTCAAGGAAAGAAGTCAAGGAAGGTCAGGGAAAATCAAAATCTTCTAGCAGAATTTGAGATTCTCTAGAGGCTGAGACAAAGAACTCTGGGTGGCCCATATTTAGTTGGTTTTCAAGTAAAGGAAAGGGTTAAAGTGTATAGCATGGGAACTGAGCAGGACCTTGGTAGTTAGTTCAAAGACTTCTCCAAGTAGTAAATTATGCTAGTTAGGAGAACTGTCCTATCTTCAAGTTGACATTGACCACAGGGATGAGACACCTGCAGCTGTAGTCTCTATTTAGTTAATGGTGTTTGGAGCCGGGCATCCTCAGCTGTGGCCTTGTCTTGTCCTTTGAGGTATCACAGGTGACTACAGGCCTCAGCTAGGACCAGTGATTCATAGAGGTTCACTTACTATGAACCCACTACCCATCTCCAGACAAAGGGCTTATGCCTGGACAGCCTCACAAGCAAACGTAGAAAGTCAACAGATTAATTTTAAATCCTACTGAGATCTGCTTCGGAGTGGTCTCCACCAATGTGCCGTCCTGCAGTGGAGCCATCCAATTATGGACTGAAAAAACCTCCACAAACTGTGAGCCAAATAAATCTTTCCACTTTTCACTTTGGGTGTTAGGTATTTTGTCCCATCAATGAGAGAAAAGTAACTAAGACAGATGTTTTCAAATCCTACTAACTGGGATCGTTCTGTGTCCTCTATCCTGGAGTAGAGCTAAACTATCAAGAAGGCCCAACCTCCTAACTGTACTAAGAAAAGTTATTTAGATTGGAAGTTATTTGGAGGTTAATACAGACAACGGTAACCATCACAGTGGGTTCAGACTATAAAAAGCTCGGACATCAAGCAGTGGGGTTGAGGTTTCAGAAGGTGGTCGACTGAGTCATGTCTATCGTGTGGTACTAAATGTCCCTGTATCTATGACAGGTAGGTGGTAAAGAATGCTTTGGAGAGGATGCTGAATACTTTTATTGTGAAGTCACTGGTTTGAACTGCCATTGAACATATGGGTAGATGAGTCTGCTAATTCTCATGGAGTCATGAGAAATGCCTAAAATTCCCATAATCTTTTATTTTTTGTTCTGGGTGATATTTATATAGCTGTGTTGAATTTTGTGAACGTTCTTCAAACTATTATTTTTAATTATGTAATTTATGATGCATTTGCTAAACATTAAAATATTTTATATGAAAAAATCCTAGAAATAAAGAAAGATGATATGGAGAAACCAATAGTTTAGTAGGAAATCAAAGATTAGTAAATAGTAAATAAGTAAGTGTTATTTTTAAAGTGAAAAGACGACTATTTATAAGAAAGTAGATGAGTAGAATTTTGCCGTACCAGTAGGAAAAGGAATGTAATTTTGTAACCATTATTGACAATGAAATTAATAAAATTTTAATCAATATCTGATTACCTTTTACAATAAGAAAATTGTCAAAAATTAAAAAGTAAGTTTTTAAAATTTTTAAGTTGCTGGTAGGTGCATACATTTGTAGAATTTCTGGAAGTTCATAATAGTTATTGTTGTAAATGTAAAAGTAATTGAATAAGAATTTTAATAAGAATAATAAGAATTTTTGTAATGCTAGAAAATGGAACTCACCCTACCAACAGTATTTGATTTTGGTTTATTTAGGAAAGAAAAAAAGATAAACATTACCAACAAGACTGTGAAAGAATATCTAATGACATGGCAATACTTCATCATGCATTGTGTGACAAATACGTTTGTACATTAGAAAATATTACAAATTTTAATATAAACTACAATGGAAATGATGTATAAGAATGTATGTAAAAACTATAATATATATATATATATATATATATACATAAAAAATAAATTCCAAATTAAAAATGATGCTCACTGGCTCTTGGGATTATTGTTTAATTTTTTATGTCTTTTGAATTTCTGCTTCTTCAGTTACTCTTTTGTTTTGTCTGCATCGAGCAGATACCATCATATTATATCAAAAAGCACCATTGCTCCACAAAGTGTTTTTTATTGTTAGAGAGCCAGGAAGCCACCAGATGTTAAGAAAGCTTACATGAGCAGGAACAAAGGCCAAGACTTTTTGGTTTCTTAACCAACATACCACTTAATCTTGTTACTTACTACAGGCAAAAGGAATGTGGCTGTCCCTGGTGTGTAGATGTCAGAAAAGGTCAGGGCAGCCCGCTGCTACCTTGACTGAGACTGGTTCAAACAACTCTAAATTCTGCCTGCTTTTCTGTTAGCTTCCTGTGGCAACTGATGGACACAGCGGTGGCAAGGGAATTATGGCCAACTGTGCAGATATTGAAAGACGGTAGGAATGCTTCAGATTTTATGCTGAAAACACTGAGGAACAAGTGGATGATTTGAACAAGGGAATGATGTTTAAAAGACATTTCTTTAAAGACTGTGCTAAGAATAAACTTCAACCTTTCTTCCATATCTGTGATCAGACAAGGATTATGGGAACATAAACTCCTATTTCAAGTCGTTTATACTCCAAGGAAGCACAGTTACTAAAAGTAAGGCAGATAACAGCACTATAATCCATTGAAAATAATTATTGCAAAAACAGGCTTGATGAGTCTTGAATAAATGACTTTGATCTCTTGTATATAGAATTTTATTTTTTTCAGTTTTTTATTTTGCAGAAAAAAAACAATAAAACAATAGCACAAAATTTCAAAATAAGATTGCAGGAGAGTAGCAATGGCTAGCGTGCTGTGCATTGTTATAGTTCTTTAGATCAAAAAAGTAGCATAAACTTTCTCTTTAAGCACACTGGAAATATTTATAAAAATGCACCATGTATTAGGCCATAAAGAGAGCTTCAGTGGAGTGTGCTTATGTCTTTACCCACTACTTTAAAAATGAAGAATTATAATGTTTAAAGATATTAAAGATAATTTTAAATAATCTTTAACTGCAATTTTCATATTATTATAATTACAGTAATAATTACAGCAACTACTCAATAATTACAGTAATTACTGTATCTATAAATGCTGAAGAAGCTAGAGTTTTTGGAGGCATCTGGTCAAATGAGAAAAATTATCCAGGAAAGAAGAATAATACCCTTCATCTTCTATATGTTCATATAGAACTCATTCAGTGTTAATCAAATACTGGAAACTCATTCAGTGTTAATCAAACACTGGAAAATCCTTAATTTCCTAACAGGAAAAACAACATAGTACAAGATGTTTAGGACTGAGGAAATTTTTAATGGCTCTATCATGTTGTATAATTTCAAAGTATGATGTCCTACACATATCCTAATTTTGCCTGATTTTCTTTTCATCACAGTAATTGCAGTGACAAAGAGATCCCAAGACCAGTCATAACAATTTTAATCGGTGATTACTAACTTTGTCCCTTGAATTATCAATCTCTTCCAAAGCAAACTTTATAGAATACTTCAGGAGAGACATACGTTATGGAGTGGATATCCACTTTTGTACTCCCATACTCCATCTGTGGATGGGAAGCATCTTAACTCTACTCACCCCATCCCTTTATCCTTACCTTCTATTCAAAGACTCTGAAAGTCAGTATTTCCCTAATTTGATTAATTAATCAGTGGAGGTGCTATTAAAAATTCCAGCTCTCATGTTTCTCCAGTCTGGATTCTAATTCAGTAGGACTGGAAAACAAGGCCAGAGAACCATATTAAATATCTCCTACTTCCTCTATGTCCCAGACTCTATCTAATTTTGTCTCTGGGTGCACAACGTGGTTAGGAGATACTCAATCTGATCATTAGCATTATTTTGTAACAGCAGCTCAACACCTTGAACTAGGTAGTATCTGGTTAAATTGCTAAGTGAGTATCACCACACTTTGTATCTCTTATTACCCAAATTCTTGCAGCAATTTCATGTTGACCAAAATGGATCCCTATTGTCACTTAATCAGTGGAATTTTCACTTTATCAGATGTTGCATGAAACATGGGTTAAGTACTATTTTCAGAGAGATTATAGCAATTCAGGATACACTGCTTGGCACAGCTTATCTCAACTCTCCATCCAATTTCTTGGTTGTTCACTCACTGATTTTTTAAATAGCAACAGGTGTGATGTCAAGTAGAAAGGAATTCTGAATCATCTCTCACTAGCACTGAAATATTTGGCTTCCACTTTCACTGAGAGCTTGTTGGCCTGAATTATTCATCTCGCCCCCTGCAAGCACAACCTGGCCAGAACATTTAGTCCTCCATCTGTCCAACTATTAATGTGCTGTACACTCCACTGTGATCTTTGCTCAAATACACCCTGTCACTGCCTTTTAGTCTGAGATTTGGAGATAGTAATCTTGCCAAATATAACTATGTGTAACAAACTTTTCCCTTCCTTGAACTAGTCTCTTGGTGATAGGGAGAAAAGATGACATGATATTTCTGCTCATATTGCATTTTTAATCTTTGTAGGTGGATTATACACTCAGAACAAAATTGGCCAATTTAAGGTTTCTTATGCTGTGATTATTTCTCATGACATTTTGGAAACCCATGTTTTATGTGGCATTAAATCTTCATTAACAGATGAGATAATAGTGGATACCAGAGTAGCAATTCTTAATTCTGTGCATAGAGTGAATATGTATGTAAATAATATATATGTTTGGTATTTGGTATGCAATAGGGGAAACTTGGAAACATAGAGAACTATTTTTCTTGTGTGTGTGTGTGTGTGTGTGTGTGTGTGTGTATGTGTCAGGGATCTAATTCACAACCTTGCACTTGCCAGGCAAGCGCTTATGCTGCTGACCTAAATCCTTGGCCCAGCATAGGGAACTTTTTACTTTAATAAGAAGTAAATTATCTCATGGAAAACGTATTGCTGCTTTGCTAGAAACTTTAACCTACCTGCTCATATATTAATAATTCATTATGGATCACAGAAGGAAGAATGATGTAAATTCTGAAGACAATGATTTCTAAAATTTTTACTTTTATTTGTGTACATTTGTGGTACATAAATATTGATTACATTCATCATGGGGAATTGGTATATACACAACACTTAGTTCTTTTTACATCTTCCTTCCCCTCTTTCCTCTTTCCTTCTCTTGATCCCCTTCCCTTTAGCGAAAGATCTCTCTTTTTCGTATTTTCTCTTATTTTTCCCTTTATGTTATTTATAGTTTGGATTTCTCATTTAAGAGAAATGCTGTGATATTCAAGCTTGTGTGTCTGATTTATTTCACTTAACTTTTTGATCTCTAGGTGCATCCAGTTTCCTTCAAATGACTCATATTTATCTTGAATAGCAGAGTGTACCCCATTGTGCATAAATACCACATTTTCTTTATCCATTTATCTGTTGATGGACATTTAGATTGTTCCAAGATTTAACTGTCATGGATTGTGCAGCTATAAACATGGGTATGCATATATCATAGTAATACGATGTCTTTAGCTGCTTCTTTTTACAGAGCTGGAGAGGCTGCAGATAGTACATAGCAGGCATTGAAAAAACAAAACAAAATATGGTTCTTAGATAAAAATTTAGATCACCAAACTCCAGAGTTACAACTCCTTAGACTTGGATTATGTAACACTGCATGTGGACCTAGCAAATGGAGTTACATACTAATCACTTTAAAATACAAGCACATCAGAGCCAGGTACAGTGGTGTACACTCATAGTCCCAACTTCTGAGGAGCCTATAAATATATTTCTTTTCTCCTATCATTCATTTTTGAATAATTTCTATTCTTATACTTTCTGCTGTAGAGATAGCTTTTATAATGTCTACAAGAGGCAAATTCTCAATCTCTCAAGACATATGACAAGTCTGTGCATCACCTCTTTGACACACTTGTTTTCTTTACGCAGTCACTGAAAGACTCCTCAATGTGGTGAGAGCACATAAAGAAGCAAGAGGGAGTAATAGTCATTGTCTCCCTTTTTGGCATTTCTTCTTGAGGAAGGCATCGTGAGCCATAAGTTATGGTAACTTTTACATGTAGAATTGCCATCACAATGTCCTTGGATCAGGTCCTTCTAAAAATTGTCCATGTTTCTCTGAAGGGTGATCAGAATATTCAAAAGTGCATTTTCTCTTGTAAGTACAACACAAAATATTTCTATCCTTAGGGGTTTTCTTGTCTATTTGTTAGTGTGCTTCTTTCTGGTTGACTTAGGGATGGAAGAGCGCAGGGAATAGTTTTCCTTAATAAGAGGTAAAGGAATATGGAAATTCGAGGTTGTAACTGCTCTTTCTCAAGTGGAAGAATACAAGAAATTGATCCTCTTTCCATTTCTGTTTATTGAAACTTTATAGGACTATACAAATATTCTGAAATTTCTCTATAATATTCCTTAAAGATGAGAAAGAGGTGGCAGGCAAAATGCTGAGGGGAAGCTAAGCAATAGTCCCTAGAATACTGTGTGGGCTTTCACTGGAAAGACAACTCACCCTTCGTCGCTAGAGTGCTGTGTCTCCTATCTGTATTGTTCTTTAAAGCTAAGAAAATTGATAACAACTGGGCTATTAAAGGTTACATGAAATCTAAAACAGAACTGAAGAATGCTGAAAGTAGGCATTGTTGAGTGGTGTTGAAAGTGGATTAGGAAGGATGGCTGGATATGCGGCTGGTAATATAGTGTTTGCATAGCCTGCTCAAAGTTTTGGGTTCCTTCCTCAGCATCGCAATAAACAATTAATTAATTTAAATAAAAGGTTCAATAGACTGTTAGACCACTGATGTAATGGGAGAAAATATTTACAAATTATAGTATGATAAGATGTTAATATCCAAACTATATTGGGAATCTAAACAACTTAATAACAAGAATACAAGAAAGCTTATTAATAATATTGGCAAAGGGCAAAATAGACATTTCTTGAAAACAGATACACAAATATACTAAAGATATAAGAAAAATGCCTCTACTATGAATACTCACAGAAATACAAGTCACAGCCACAATGAGATACTGTCATACACCTTTTGGAGTAGATATTATCAAAAACAACTGCAAATACATTTTGGCAAGGACGTGGAGAAGAGGGAATCCTTGTGCATTCCTGGTGGGAATCTAAATTATATCAGTTTACAAAAACATGATGGTATGTGTATGTTCAAAAGTATGATGATTCCTTCCAAAAATTAGAAGACGAATTTCCATTTGATCAATTAGTCCCAGTTCTGGAGGAATTGAAATCAGTGTGTTGAAAAGATGTTTGAAGTGTGTATATTGATGCATTATTCACAATAACCAAGACATAGAAATAAATATGAGTATCAAACAACAGACTAAATAAAGAAATAAAATCTTTAAAAGATGGAGTATAGGGACAATGGTATACTATCTGGCCTTTGCTTAGAATGAAATTCTGTCATTTGCAGCAATGTGAATGAATCTAGAGAATATTTTCCCAAGTAGAGTTAGTCAGACACAGCAAGACAAGTACTGTGTGATCTCCCCTATATGTGGAATTATAAAAAGGTCAAACTTATAAATACGAGGAATAGAAAGGTGGTTACCAAGCACTTGGGGGTAGCTGGGGGGTGTTGAAAACTAAATTCACAATTCCCTACTTCTTACTTTTTGTCTATAAAAAAGAGGTCACTGGTGATTAAAGTTATAATCAACAAATAGACATGGAACTATACAAAATAACACAATTGAAGAGAAAGAATTTTGTATGAAAAGTATGCGAGCAATATGTGTATTTGTTAAAGAATAAAGAAGAATAAGTTTATCCTAAAGTAAAATGAGCTGGTTGAATTCTATCATGCAAAGTAAAATATGACACTTTTGTCCATGTTTTACCATGTTATAACCTCATAGTGGCAGTGGAAAATTTCAATAGGTCAGCAAATTCAGCTTTAGGAATATTATACCTAAAATGCCTAGATAACAGAAAAAGTAGCCTGTGTATTACAAGGAGGCACATGACATTCATGCAGGAAAAGACTGTTTTGAAGATATTATTTGTCTCAAGTCAAAATTCCAGGAGGGCTCTTTCTTGGTAGGTGTACTGTAAAATAAATATGGAAAGATGGATTGTCAAAAAATACTTAAGAATACAGTAGGCAAACCAAAATGGATACCTTGTGTCCTTTCTTCTTCCTTGCATGTTTACTTAACTTCTATTACGTGGAAAAGGTGTTATCTACAGAGTAGAAAAACTGCAGAGTCCAGTTAATAGCTACAGTCCAGCTAATAAAAATAGGATCTTTTTCTTTATGGAACATACAATTTAATCACCTAGGAGGCAGTATTCTGATGGGTCGTTGAGAAATAAATGCGACAAAGAATGTGAACCACATAGCCAGCTGCTGAAAGAAAGAGACAGATCAGTGGAAAGGCAGAGCCCAAGATAAATCGATACTAGGTGAAGGATAAAAATAGAAAAAAGGCAGATAACAAAATTTCCAGTATTTTAAAGTGAAGAAAGATAAAGTGTGCCTAGTCTATCCTGATGCTTACTTACTCATTTAAGAAGAGGTGAAGTTTTCCGCTCCATGCAATATGGGTGGCATGGTGTCAACCGAAAAAAAGGTATTAGACAGATGTTATAAGTAGCAATGCAACAATAAAAAAGAGCCTTCCTTAATAGCCCGTCAAGATTGGATAGTCCATTGAATGGGTTTTTAAAATCCTTTTTCACATCTAATGTCTGGAACAGGGGAATCGAACTGAATTTTTCCCAGCTTGGAAGAAAGAAGGAAGAATAGAGAAGTAAGTGTAAATGTCAGATATGGGATTGAGGTTGGGATGAGAATACAAAGCAACAAAAAGAGTACTAACTAGCAAAGTTTAAAGTATGTGGGATAAATCTTTTCCAGGGTATGTTCAGTTCTCTTGCTTCCTTACATGGAAAGATTATTGACTTGGATTCTGGGGCTTTATAAAGCTAACAGAAAAACATTTTGATAAAATTTCTGAGAAGCAGAAATAAAACAGTAAGGGAAGTTTGTAACCAGTATTGAATTTGGAAGGAAAGCTTACCAAATGGCCTGGAACATGGTAAGTCATTAATCTGCTTTGCAAACATCAGATATTTAAGGTACCAGGACTTCTTGTCCTCATGATCTACAACCAGAAAGTACAAACACAGAACCTGCAGGCTGTCCCAGCCTAATGAAGCATGAAACGATGATGGGGATGGTTCAAGAGTGAGATCAAACTCAGAGAAAACTGTAAATGTAAAGCTAAGCCAGGAGCCTAACCCCCTGCGTGTATCTGGCCACTGACTCATAGAGCAAACTTTCCCAAGTCCACCAATGACTTCAGAGTGACCAGAGCAGGTTCACATCCAGCCAGCTCATTCAGAAAACCTCCGTTTTCCCCCTTAACCTCAGTTCAAGTCTGTGGTGAATCTCTTCAGCTTTCCTCTCCCTGATGTTTATTCCCATTTTTGTTCTATCCAAACATCTTCCTTGTGTTTTCTCTGCTAGTGAAAATGGGCAAAACTTCATTTTTAACATGCATATCTATTTCTTTATATGTTCACTGGCTAAAATTTGGAGAAGGGACAGAAAGAGTAGAGTAAGGTAAGGAATTTGAGGAAATGGAAAGTCTCTAATCTACTTTGTCTTCCCCTCTGGCACTGTGATTCTGAGTTGTATATTGGAAGAAAAAATGTTATCCTTGTGTTTGTCCGTCCTTCCTTAGAGTAGATGGGCTCCCTCGGGTGTGAGTCCCTGGATCTGACAACCATGTGGGACCACCAAGATCCAGTATCCAGGAATGACACTATCTAAAGGCGTTGGGTCCTCTCACATTGGAAAGTCAGCTGTGTAACAGACTAAAAGTAAACTAAGCCCTTTCAGCATCCCCTGAGCCCTTCCCAAAGGAGCGGTCTCACTGAGCTCAAGGGACTGCTTTCTCTGCAAGGTCATATATTTCCCAGTATATTCTATTTCATTATGTACTGATTTTTTAGGGGAGCAACCCTGGAAGTTTGAGAAAATAAATCTCTGATGTTCTTGAATTGCAGGAAAGTAAAAGACTCATTTTTGTGAGTTTGCGTTGGGGATATTTTCCTGGGTTCAGTAATCTAAACTAGATCTCATTACAATATAGTTCCTAAATTGAAAAATCTATGTTTATTTATCTTTTTTACATTGTGGATTCTTATCCTTAATTACACCACTTTTAAATCAAAGGAAATTTTCTAGCACACAGAGAATTGTGAGCAATACATAGTATTAATATGATGCTTTTCCTAGAAAAAATTTGCACTACCCTCTGGGTTTCAAAATACTCCTTAAAATATCAGAATGGAAAAAAGCCAGTGAATAACAAACTGTATTTGTGTATATGATGTTAGATTGACATATATATCTTAATAGTTGGGTAGTACAAAACAATGCTTTAATTTAAAATCTATGGGCTGACTATATGCACTGGCACACAATTATCATCCCAGTTACAGAGAGATTTAGGCAGTAGGGTCACACATTCAAGGCCACCAAGATAGTGAGATCCTGTCTCAAAAAGCAACAAAGTTTATAAGGAGAATCAAACCCCTGGTATTTACTATGAGAGATAAAATAATGTCAGGCAGACTAAATATTTTAGTCAAACTTTTATGAGATGATTAAGCTAAGGAGTCTATCTCTGGACTTCTTATCTGTTCCATTAATCTATGTATCTGTCCTTAGGCCAATGTCATACTGTGTTTACTTGTTACAATCTTCATTCTTTGAACCACGAGATGTCTCATTAATAAAATACATAAAAAAAAAACAAGGAATAAAAATAGAAGCAAACTAAACCACTTTTTCAAAGAGAAGTGAATATAATGAAACTAATCCAAGTAATCCTTGAATACAACATTTAAACTATGCACTCTTATTTTAAAGATAGAAAAACTAAGTATACATTGAGTTTTAATTTATGGGATTCTTTTTGACAGAAACATAAAATATGAATTCTGGGAAACATTTTTTGCAAGTTGTAATATTGAATATATAAATCAATATATGATACAAAATGAGAGGTAGATTTTTTACCATAGGAAAAGGGAGTTATTCTAAGAAGACCCCAAACTTGAAAACAAATGAACATGCTTTTACATAATGTATAGATCAAGAAAATTTTAAAGTCAATTAAAATTATTTTGATGCTAAGGAGTATTAAAATTAATTTAAAAATTATGATCAAAGTACTGACATTGTCCCCATAACATTAGTCTTCCCACTGTTAATTTTATCTTGTGCACAACCAACTTTATCAGCCCATACGCTTCCTGAGTTTCTTCTTCATCAAACAAACATAGGCACACAGACTTTGTTATCCTCTTACTTTCTTAGATAAGAGATAGTAGGCCAGGCACGGTGGCACATACCTATAATTAGAGGACTTGGGAGGCTCAAGCAGGAGAATTACTGGGAGTTCAAGTCCAGCCTGGGCTACATACCGAGTTCACAGCCAGCCTGAACTACACAGCAAGACCCTGTCACCAAACAAAGTACAACAAGACAAAACAGAGCAGATAGCATACTATAGATCTATAGATACTTCTTTGCATCTTGCACTTTCCACTTCACCATATATCTTGGAAGTTACCATGTATGCCTAAGCAATAAGGAATCTTATTTAATCTTTTATTCAACTACATATACTTTCATTGGGTAATCTAACAAACTATTCAATATTTTATGTTTGAGCATTCAGTTTGCTTTAATATCTTGTAGCTGAAAATAGAACTACAATAGTTTAGCACATATGAATTGTCTTATTGTTGAAGATCCATTTTCAGGAGAAATCCCTTGAATTTCTGTTGATGGGTCACATGTAGCTGAAAATGTAGTTTTGTTCAGTGTTGACAATTTTCATTCATAAAGTCACTAATGTTTCATTCTCACCAGTAATACAAGTGCTTCTTTCTCAATAGCTAACTTAATAGATTAAAAAAAGACATTTTGGCACAATTTTAATCAGCATTTTTCTTATCCTGAATGAAGTTGAACATCACTTGCAGATTGAAGTTTCATTTCTCTATTTTTGTTGGGCATGTGGTATGCAAAAATTACTATGTATATATACATTGTATTGCCACTGTTTTATTATTTTTATTCCTTCAATTTTATCAATTCAGTTTTTGTTTTGTTTTGTTCTGTTGTTTTGGTGTTGAAAATCAGACCCAGGACGTGACATATGCTGTGCAACAACTCTACCACTGGATTACACCACAATTCCTTAATTTTAAAGAGACCATATTTATTTGGGATATGTGCTCTTTATCAAATACTATTTGATTTCTTTATATGTTTTTCATTTCAAATTTTTTAATGTAATAAAATGCATTGGTCTTTTCTGTTATTGTGCTAAGACTAAGGGTTCAGTTTCAGAAAGCCTTTCTTATATATTTAAGGAGAAATTCAAAGGGCACACACTTCCTCCCTCATAGCACAACCATACGATAATACATTTTAGTAAATTAAATATTTATAGACAAATAAAATGCACTGAGTAGACATACCTCCAAGCATTAGGTAAAACACATGTCTCTTGCTCAAGACAAACCTGAATAGAGGTAAATCTAGGACTTGTTCCTACTTGAAATGCAGAGGCAGTGTTCTTCACAACTACACTGAGCCCTGTCCTCTAGAAGTTCACTAACACTGAAGTATCTCTACTCAAAAACTTTTCACAATGAGTTACTAGAATCAGGACGTCAATGTTAGATAAAATCTTCTATTTGAGATTAGGCAAGAATATTATAATGATTATGACATTAAGAGATATGAGATGGGGCTGGGAAAACAGTATTCAAAAAGAAACAATAGGTCTGATAGAATATGGAGTACAGGAAATCCAAAGATTAGCTGACTAGTAAGATGATATTATTTCTATATGTGATGGAAGAGACAGACAAGGAATAGATGGGAGAACATAATTTTTTTTTACTTGCATGCAATGTCATAGTTGCAGTCTTTGTACAAAATGTATTATCCTGTGGCTTGTCTTTGAGCAGCAAACTGTCCAGATGTAACATCACCAGTCGTACAAACGACATCACTTACAAGAATGAGCATTTCTTTTGCATTGATCAGTGGTAAGCTCGAAATAAAATACCATGATTTTATTTTTCCTTTATAATCCATTGAAATTATACATACACTATGTAAAGGAATGGGATCTTTCTGATGTGTACATTTTTAATAACTTCTTTTTTATGAAAGATTAAAAATACAAAACACACAAGTGAAAAGTCTTTTACATTTTTTGTTAAAATCTAAAACTGATTGTTAAAAAAGAAAATTTTTACATGATATTTTGGGAGAATTGCATGGGGGTCATATATTCCAGGAGCTCATAATTTATATTCAAGTACTTAATGGAAATTATTTTTATAAATCACTCAAATTTTCTTTTACAATGCACACAAACAAAGCTATTAATAGAATCCATTAGTGTTGTTTGATAAATACAAGTCAGTCATTTATATATCAAAGGTAAGTCCAATTGTGAAGGTTGAGGTGAGGAGTCTCTTAAAAGAAAAAAAAAGTTCAAGGCTTTTAAAGAAATGAAATACAGAAAAGATGAATCATTAATCTCTACAATGATGCTTAGAAAGACATGTAGAACTGAAAAAGTGTGCAATGACTCTAATAGTAAACAAATAAATTATGCTGAAACGAATGTTGTGTTTAGAAAGTATTCATATGTAAGGATGAAACATCAGCCAGAGGTCAGTCTTCTTTGAAACAAATACCAGCACAAGGAGAGTAAAGCTCGTTTTATGGGCAGTGTGACCATAGCAAACATTTTGATCGGAGAGTGAATTACGTTTCGCATTATTGCTGTTGTTACCTTTTAGTTCTTCATAGAAAAATCTGTTACAGCTATTTTGAGTGGAAAACTATCAAGGTGTGAATGGGCATAGGATGAAACAAGTTATTACTATTTTTGAGTAATCAAGACATAGAGAAAGATTGTGCTGTGTTAACTGTGCTAACAAATAGAAATGGAAGAGATAGGTATAAATGGACTTATAAAAGCAGCTCCCCTTTTAGGTTTTATTTAGAAGATACGAGAAAGTACAAGTGGTGATAAAAAGATACAGTGAATGTTTAATGAAAAAAAGACAACCCATGAAGTAGGAAGGAATCTTAGCCAATTATCCTTCAAAGAATTAATATCTAGAACATAAAAGGAATTGAAACAAATAAGATCACCCAAATTAAAAACTCAATCCAAAAATGGGCATCTGAGATGAATGTACACTTCTCAGAGGAAGAAATACAAATTTATATGAGAAAACATTCAAGATCACTAGACATTTGAGAGACACAAACTAAAACAACACTGAGATTTCATCTCACCCCAGAAAGTATGGCTATTATCAAGAAATCAACCAATAACAAATGCAGGAGATGCTGTGGGGAAAAGGAGACCTCTCCACTGTCAGTGGGAGTGTAGACTGGTGCAAACACTATGGAAATTAGTGTGGCGATTCCTCAAAAAACTAGGATTACAGGTCTCATTTAATCCAGCCATTACCTTTCTGGGTATCTTCCTGGAAGAATTAAAAACATCGTACCACAGCAATACATACACACTCATATATATAGCAGCTAAATCTTAGAAGCAATCAAAATATCCATCAACCAAGTAGGTTTTTTTTAAATACCATGGAGTTCTCATCAGCCATAAAAAGGATAAACTTGAGGCATTTCTAGGTAAACAGGTGCTCAAGAACATACTCTCAAGTGAAACAAATTGGAGATATGTAAATATCACATCATTTCTTTGATTATGAGACACTGAATGTGTAAATAGGAAGCAAACAATATAAGAGGCATTGTGAAACAGGAAAAAATTGTTCAAAAAAAAAAGAGAGGAGGGAGGGAAAAGAAGTAAGGGGAGACTAGCAGTGTTTTATAGTGAAAGAAGTTTCCTATTCTAAAAAAGAAAGGACACTAATATGAAAATGAGAAGTTCTGAATTCTGACCTCAGTTTTGCAACTGATTGAGTCCTATTCCTGCTCTGAATCCTCAATCCTACTGGTGACAAAATATTTTGGATTGAGTTGTTATATGCT
The DNA here is from genome assembly GCA_004027295.1 of Dolichotis patagonum. Classification (NCBI taxonomy): domain Eukaryota; kingdom Metazoa; phylum Chordata; class Mammalia; order Rodentia; family Caviidae; genus Dolichotis; species Dolichotis patagonum. The sequence continues at coordinate 1,321 of PVJX010028889.1, read as the reverse complement.
TTATGTAGAAGAATAACTGATTCAATTTAACTGGTAGTTCTCCTTAAATGTAATGAACGTCTTAATGAAGCCCACACTGTACCTCCTTTTGTTAGTAAGTAAAACAAGATTTTCAATCCACCACGTGCTTATAGCTGATAGCAAAAATGGTACACTAACCAACCTTGAGTGTGGTTAGTAGCTGATATGGGAAGTAAGGTTTTAAGAAATCTAATTGACTAAGAATATTTTCTGCTGGTCAAATGTCCAGTCACCCAGAAACATAAATCCAGTTACCTTTTGGAGGAAGACCTCAGTCTCAGGCTTCTGTTTTCAATGCGCTGACTTCATCATGGTCAGGCAGAGAACCCATACCTGTGCTATACCCTTCTATTCTGGGGGGCCCCCGACCACAGACATCAATGAAGACATCGGAATTTGACCCAGAAAACACTTATCGATACTTTAGTCTTTACACAGGAATCCTGAGACAAGGACTTTCCTTCCTGTCTTCTGGACCTATACCTGGGAAATATTTCCTCCAAGCTAGAGACAGTCATTGGGTGAAAACAAGTGGGAGCCCCTGTAAGAATGAACTTGAAATAGAAAAGGCAGAGTTAAGAGAGATGTGTTATTGTGATGAAATCAAATTTCCATCTCCAGCCATAGCTCTCATCGGCTCTACTGATTTTCTTTCCATGTAATATTTTACACTGTGCAAGTGTGTTTTCTGTTCATAGAGTTCAGCCAAATGATCCATAAAAAACAAAGAACCTATAGCAAAAATGGGATGTTAGGATGTTTCTCTTTAGCAAACACCCTTTCCCAAAGCCTATTTGTGTTGGAAACTGGAGTCTCTTCACTGGTTATAAAGGTACTATGGGCCTCCCAGCCAGGCAAGTTGGGGAAGTATTCAAAATGTTAACTTTTATTAAAAGTTTAGCATCAATTTCATGGTGTCAGAAGGCCATCTTTTCCTACAAAAAATGTTTAAAGTCACAAAAGCTATAAACACCGTTGTAATACTCACCATCAGGACCACAGGAGACCAGCTGTAGCACAGTTTTAGACAGCAGTCTTGTAGCAATCATCTCACATTCTCTTTTCCCCAGTCCTTCTTCCCTCATATTCACTGAGATGCTAAGATATTTGGCTGGGTGATAAATGATCTTACTTGTATCAACCTCCACGTCACTAAATGCTGCTTGCACCTCCTTGTCCTGGGTGCCTCTGGAGTTACCCAAGGACTCTCCTAATGCTGGACTAGTGGAGAGTGGGGATTCTTTTTTTCCTGCAAGTCTAGAAGAGTAACAGGCATTTTCTTGATTTTCAAAGGCAGTGC